>KL256340.1:0-22419 GCA_000699545.1 Podiceps cristatus
AGAAAAAGAAAAAGAAAAAGAAAAAGAGTATGGGGGAAGAAAATCATAACCCAATCACTCATGGGAACCCTCAGCCTGTATGTGTCTGTTTAATTACTGATGAAAGCTTCAGAGCTGGTACAATCCTGGTCAGTCTTATAAAAAGCTTTTTATTCACTGCTTGGTGAACTATTTCTAAAAGCCTGAATGCTATGAGAATTAATGATTCTTGAAAGAACTGGTTTGGATCTCATTTGATAGACAGAAAATCTATTCTGAGTAGGAACTTGCATCCAGATAATCTTCTGTCACAGCTATTAGAGGATTGCCTCAAATTCTCTCCTAGAAATACTCCCGGGTTACTCCTCAGCACTCTCCAGGCAGCTAACCAGAAGGACGGACAGAATAACCTTCATAATTGATGGTGAATCCTTTTCATACTTTTTCTTTAAAATAAAGAAAAATTCCCCCTCCCCCAAAAGAAACTATTAACTAAATGCAAGAATTAATTCAGCTAGATGAGACATTTAATGTGCTTTCCATAACAGCAAAACTACAGTGGATGCTCCTCTAATTAGTAGTATTTGATAACTGTAGTATACAACTTTTCAATATTCCCAAAAGGATGAGCTTTGAATTAAGGCTATGGCTATCTTAGAAACACATGAAACCAAGGGATTGGGTGAGCTCAGAAAACTCTTGATCTACTGGGAGCATAGTATTACTGTTTATAGCTGTCCTGAGCTCATTGACTTTCTAAAGAAGACCTCCAGGGATTTAGAGTTCAGGTCTCTCTCCAATAATTTTCTACAGAGTTGAAAAGACTCTGTAGAAAACTTTTAGTCAAGAAAAGAAAAAAAAAAAAAAAAAAAAAAAAAAAAAAGTAAAAAAAATTAAAGCATATGTTACTGATATTATAATCATTTTTTCTGCAATATTGATGAGCAAAATACTTACACAGGCTGGCATGAAGGAATCCATAACTCCCTTTCAATAAAACACCAGGTCTTAAATGTTTTTTTGGCATCAGATCTACGTTCAAGAACTCTGACTTTTCAAGAAAAGTTTTACTTTTTCTTGAATTTGCACAAATGATACCTACTGATATTTCATTTGCTTTTTGGAGAGAAGCCAATGTCCTGCTACCTCAGCTTATAAAGAGCCTTTTCCATTCTGTCAGGTTGTTTCAGAGAAGCGGTGTTTCTTTCTCCACTCACCACGTGTTGGTCCAATACTCAATGCAATTTCTAACACTCAATGCAATTTCCAGCCTCCTCCTATTCATACCTATCATGTTTGCACATGGAGGACAGGGAGGTGATTTAAGACTGCCAGCACGGCTTCACCAAGGGCAAGTCCTGCCTGACCAATGTAGTGGCCTTCTATGATGGTGCAAAGACATCAGTGGACAAGTGAATATGTACGGATGTCATCTATTTGGACTTCTGTAAGGCTTTTGACATGGTCACCCACAACATCCTTCTCTCTAAATTGGAGAGATATGGATTTGATGGGTGGACTATTCAGTGGATGAGGAATTGGTTGGATGGCTACATCCAGGTCAATGTCTCAATGTCCAGATGGAGATCAGCGAAGAGTGGTGTCCCTCAGGGGTCTGTATTGGAACGAGTACTCTTTAATATGTTAATCAGTGACATAGTGGGATCGAGTGCACCTCAGCAATGTTGTCAGGGACCATGACAGGAAATCCTCTTCTGCACGAAATGTTTGAAAGAGCAGGGTGAGACTTCCTAAGAAGGTCACAGGAAGACAATTTAGTTTGTGAAATAACTTTCCTTCGGAAAGCTTTGAACTGAATACATAGCAGATAAGGTTGGTCCAGCAGAAGAGACTAATTCTAGTCTGATCTATGTGCCTTTAACTGTATGTAATGGGACCTTTCCACCAACTGCATGACCTACTGATCTGTTCCTACTACATTAGTTGCTAATGTAGACATATTCTGTCTTGCTGTATTCTCTACAGCAGGACTATGACTAAAGAGTAATTCCTTTAAGAGATTTGTGAGTTATTATTATTTCAATTTAATTATTATTTCCATTTTCCTGTAAAGACATATATGCAGAATGATCAGTTTTACACTTTATCATCGTTCCTTTTACTTTTCATTCTTCCGTTGTAACTATCATGGAAGCAGGCAAGATTGGGATTGCAAATGTGATAGTAAATTCCTCTGAAAAAGAATTGTTCATACCAGTACATAGTCTTGCCATCTAACTGTCCCACTATACACACAGTAGATACGTTGTTATCCTCCTTTTTTTATATTTTTCCTCCTTTCTTTCTTTCTTTCTTTTCCCTGCTTTTTCTGATACTTCTCTCCTTTCATCATTACTAAAGCTAAGATTGTTCATACTGTTGTAAAAAAATTATAATTTTTTTAAAAATAACAACAACAACAAAAAAAGAAAACATTATTCTCAATGAATTTTGTATTAAGTATAAAAACATTCCCTGCCTGAGTGTAATTGTTCCCTGCCCTGAGTGTAATTGTAAACACCAAATTCAGTATTCAGGAGAGAACTTTAATGTCGCAATGTCATTAAAAAAATGTTTAGTGAATGCAATATGATTGAAATCAACAGGCACTCAGAGAAAATGCATACCAATAAAAGAATAGAATGAGAAACTGTGTGCTTTCTTTACATTAATGATTTTATTTTGTAGAATTTTATAGGTTAGAATTCTTTGTGACACTACAGAAAATTTATAAGCGTTAATAAACTTCCTGGAACTTTATGACTACTTCATTTAAAAAAAAACCAAAACCAAAAACAAAAACAAAAACAACCAAACATGAACTGAGAAAACTTTTGACCTGAACATATGCAACATATGCAAGCCATTATGATATAGTATACAATGCAGAGCTATATCAGTATAAACAAAACAAGTTTTATCTAATATGTTCAGCAAAACAACCCAGAACTATTTTAGCAGAAAAGGAATAGTCATTAGAAACTTGTCCTCATCCAACCTGATATATGAAGTTCTAAAGCAGAGGCCAGGAAGCTGTGCATTTACTTCACTGAAAATGAAGCAAGATAAAACAGAAATCCTGCAGACCTGTACCACACATGAGGGCCCTTGTAAGGGTTTCACACATCATCATATGAAGAAAATACAAATGTCATGGAAAATACAGCTATGTCATGGATCTTTAGATTGCAAAATGATTCTTGGCGTGCAATGGACATTAGCATAAAGGTCTTGTACTTGCTGTAATAGATTTCAGTCAGTGACCTTACTTTCTCTGTGAATCAATATGTGATTTCTAGATCTGGAGTTTTTTATTTGAATTTGCTCAGGAAATCAGTTTCTAGTGATTACATGAAGGGTAGTGACAGTTGTTCCTGATAGATAATGTATTCAGATACTATTTCAGAGGACCACATTGAAATCCTTTACTTTAGGCCAGGCAAAAAGTAATTTAGATGGGCAAATAACAGAGTATTTAAAGAAATTGAGTAGCTCTAAAGAAAAAAAAGATAATTAGTATATGCATTACCTAATATCAACTGAGATACAAATGTTCTTAATTTGGAATTAAAGGTGAATTTTATAACTTTTCCTCAAAATTTAGCACTAATTTGTTACTCATCAAGCACTTCTGAAATACCACAAAGTCAGCTTGCAAAGGTGATCCAATTTCATGAGGTGCTGGGCCAAACCTATTATGTAGCGTCATCAGCATATAAATGACATCTGGTATCTAGACTGTAACTGCTTCTGCTCATATCACTGCTGTAAAATGTGTGTGTGTGGAGGAGGAGGGAGAAAGATAACAAGCCCAAACCAAGCCCCAAAGAAGTTACTTTTAGATGCCTCCTGATTTTCCATTTGCATGGTAAATCAGTTGAAGTTCATTTGATATTGTAATTGACAATCTACTTCTTAGCATTTCTTCCAACCACTGAACATCCATTAATAGTCAGTGTAGAACAATTAGGGTCCAAAATGCCTTTTTGGAAAATTTGCAAGGATCATTCCAGTATTCATGCAGAACTAATAAGAGATGAATTCTGAAAAACTTGAATGAAGTCCAATCAACTCTTTTATAAATTCCTGAGTCTTGACTTTTGCTCACTCACTTGACTTGTGTTTAGCTTGAATAATACTAGGCTTCAAAACTGGAAATTTCATCCAAGGTCACAACCTGTGATGCTGGGCTCTGTGAGCCAATGTAAGTTAAAGACTCCCAGCAGTGAACAGAATAGCTGGTGTAACTCAGGTGTCAAGCTATTGGAGAAAGGCTTTGAGAGACTGAGGGGTGTGTAGCAGCTGGCTCTTAAGGATCTGCATCTGAAGAGGAAGAAAATAAAATATACCAGATGGCAGTGGAGGCTCCACAGCAAGAGAGAGAGAAAATGAATTTTGATGAGATGAGCGCTTATCATTGCTCAGTTCTCTCTGTGACTGAAATAGAAACAATGTTTGTTTTCAGACAAAATTCAAGATGCATAACCCAGCTTTTATGCAATCCGTAACTCTTTATAGGAAACATTAGTTACTGCAGACCCACATTTATTTCCACTATAGCTGATACACATTAGGTATCAGGCTCTGCAAAGCAAGGCCTGTGACTCTGTTTAAAAGGAATATGCAGGTATATCTGCATGTCCTTCATCTATATCTTGGTGATAGCTCTCCAATACAGTATCAGGAATCTGGGACTCAGTTTCCTTAAGTCTCCTCTTCTGCAGGGCATGGTGCGGAGCTGTGCTGGATCACAAAACACACTGCAGTCCTCTGTAACACACACTTCTAATAAAGAATCATTGAATCATTGAATAGTTTGGGTTGGAAGGGACCTCTAAAGGCCATCTTGTCCACCCCCCTGCAATGAGCACGGACAACTTCAACTAGATCAGGTTGCTCACAGCCCTGTCCAGCCTGGCCTTGAACGTTTCCAGGGATGGGCCTTCTGCCACCTCTCTGGGCAACCTGTGCGCGTGATTCACCAACCTCATTGGGATCACAAAACACACTGCAGTCCTCTGTAACACACACTTCTAATAAAGAATCATTGAATCATTGAATAGTTTGGGTTGGAAGGGACCTCTAAAGGCCATCTTGTCCACCCCCCTGCAATGAGCACGGACAACTTCAACTAGATCAGGTTGCTCACAGCCCTGTCCAGCCTGGCCTTGAACGTTTCCAGGGATGGGCAGCTACCACTTCTCTAGGTAACATGTTCCAGCGCTTCACCACCCTCACTGTAAAAAATTTATTCTTTATGTCTAGTCTATATCTCCCCTCTTTTAGTTTAAAGCCATTACCTTTTCTCCTATCACAACAGGCCCTGCTAAATGTTTGTCTCTATCTTTCCTATAGGCCCCCTTTAAGTACTGAAAGGCCGCAATAAGGTCTCCCCAGAATCTTCTCTTCTCCAGGCTGAACAACCCCAACCCTCTCAGTCTGTCCTCGCATTGGAGGTGCTCCATCCCTCAGATCATTTTTGTGGCCTCCTCCGGACCTGCTCTGACAGGTCCATGTCTTTCCTGTGCTGTGGGGTCCAGAGCTGAATGCATAAGGAAGCACGTAGCTTTGAGTTTCAAGTTCAGCAAAAAGATCTTTACAAATCCGGATATAAGCACAAGCATAAGCACAAAATAAGTTGAGGGAAAACCAATTAATAGGAGCAGAGGGTAAATATCCCTAAGCTGCTACCTACCTTTTAGATAGGTATGGTGATACAGCAATTTTGCTCTTTATATTTAGGCTATATGTTGTAAATAATAATATCTATGAAATGGATTTCTATAAAGACATCACAGAGGTACTCAGGGTTTGGTACGTCATGTGTAAGTCATTTTGATAAGAGTTGAACACATAAGGATGAAATCCTGCCTCTCTCCAACCACTAGCAAAGCTCCTATTTCACTGCAGAGAAAATACATTTCAACTTGGATGTAAAATAATCCCTTAATTATCCATAATTTTACTTGGTAATTGAGCCCCATGTTTCTAAATCAATGTAACATGTTTTCAATTAACACCTTTTCAGTTACGTAAAAACACCATCAGATGAATAATCAGCAGTTTTGTTCTTTATTTTTGCAATGAAAGCAGACCTTCTAAAAGTAAGTGTTATGTTTGTCAACCAGAAACAGACACAGAGACTTCATTTTATTGACAGCAATTAAATTTTAAATTTAAAAAAAGACAGTAACTTAGCAGTGATACAACAATTTTTCTTCCTCTTAACTCTTAAACTCCTAGAGGGTATACACTTACCATAAATATGTCAAAAAAGTGCTTGCAAAATATAACCAGAACTCCAAGGCAATAAGATCAATTCAATGCTTTTCTGGTTTATAATACATCAGATAAATCCATGCCAAATGTTTTTGGGTCAAAACATTTTTAAAAATGGCAGCATTTCTTGTCATTATTGTTCTAATTCTTTTTTTAAAGAGAGCCTTGCTCAGTAAAAGATATCGTAAAAGAGCGAGATCCATATGGTCGGGGTTTTTAAGACAGTTTATAAAGAACAATATACTCAGCACTGCAAGCTCCTTTACAGGTTTTAGAACCTATTGTAAGAAATGTTATATAACGCAATGATAGTTCCAAATGTGGCAGATAAGCTAATGAATTAAGGTTTAGATCTGCATATTTTGTGTACTTACTTCAGCTTTTGAAATAGCAACTTATCTTACTAAACCTTTCAGAGTGCAAAATGCACAGGTTTTGAAATTTTTGCTTTGTGATTTTAATTCTTCCTTCCTTGTTATAGTTAAAACCAATCTAAATCTTCTAATCAGAAATATCAACCAAATGAAGTCCTTACAAACATCACAAACATCAATGAGAGAGACTTAATTGGTTCATGAGACATCCTCAGACTGTCCCTGGAGTCAGGTTGCCCCTGCTAAAAATATATCACTGTGAGGTTGGACTGCACTCATGTGTGGCTGCAGAACTGGTGTTGGTAAGACTGTTTTGGGTTCTAGGATCATAGGATCCTTTTTGTAGATCAACGTTTGCTTGGGAGAGGTGGGACCCACCTCTCTGAGCAGGGCAAAGATATTTTTTTTGCTCATAAGATGTCTGACCTCATTAGAGGGGGTCTGATCTAAGAATAACGAGAGAGGGAGAGAGTAACCAGCAGTTGTGTGAGAGAGTGAGACACAGGATCATAGAATCATAGAACAGCTCAGGCTGAAAGGGACCTTGAAAGGTCATCTGGTCCAACCTTTTGTGGAAAAGAGAGCCTAGACAAGATTATCTACCACTCTGTCCAGTTACATCTTGGGGGGACTCTATCATATCCTTGGGAAGGTTTTTTCAGCAAATGATTGTTCTCACTGTAAAACTGTTTCTTATATGAAGATGAGCAAAAAGTGCATGAGAAAATGTAATGGGATCACTGAGCAAAGGGCATGGGGATCACCCCATGGGTCAAAGCAACCCCCAGTATCAATACAGGCTGGGGGATGAAGGGATTGAGAGCACTCCTGAGGAGAAAGACTTGGGGGTACTGGTGGATGAGAAGCTGGACATAAGCCAGCAATCTGCACTCACAGACCAGAAGGCCAATCGTCTCCTGGGCTGCATCCCCAGCAGTGTGGGCAGCAGGTCGAGGGGGGATTCTGCCCCTCTGCTCCGCTCCCCTGCAGTGCTGCCTCCTGCTCTGGGGCCTCAGCACAGAAGAGGGAGGTGATTTTGCATCTGTACTCTGCTCTTGTGAGACCTCACCTGGAATACTGCGTCCAGCTCTGGAGCCCTCAGCACAAGAAGGACATGGAGCTGTTGGAGCGGGTCCAGAGGAGGCTACAAGAATGATCTGAGGGCTGGAGCAGCTCTGCCAAGAATGATCCGAGGGCTGGAGCAGCTCTGCTGTGGGGACAGGCTGGGAGAGTTGGGCTTGTTCAGCCTGGAGAAGAGAAGGCTCTGGGGAGATCTAAGTGTGGCCTTCCAGTACTTCAAGGAGGACTATAAAGAAAGATGGGAAAAAACTCTTTAGCAGGGCCTGTAGTAACAGGAGAAGGGGGAATGTTTTTAAACTGAAAGAGGGGAGACATAGGCTAGATATAGGGAAGAAATTCTTTACAATGCAGGTAGTGAAGCACTGGAACAGGTTGCCCAGAGAAGTTGTAGAAACCCCATCACTGGAAACATTCAAGGCCAGGTTGGATGGGGCTCTGATCTAGTTGCAGATGGCCCTGCTCATGGCAGGGGAGTTGGACTAGATGGCCTTTAGAGGTCCCTTCCAGCCCAGATTATTCTATGATTCTATGTTTCTATGATTCTGTGACAGGAAGGGATCACAGAACCAACAAAATAGAACTTAAGTGAGCTTCACTTCTACCTCACCACTTACACATCAGCAAGGAAGTCTCTATAAGGAACAACGGATAAATTTCCCAAACCCTCTCCGCCAACTCAACATACTTATCTGCTTCTCTAAAGTGCCTGTACATCAGTGCAGGCAGATGGGGATTAAACATGATCAGTTAGAGATATGTGTGGAGTTGCAGGGCTGTGATCTTGTTGTGGTCATGGAGATGTAGTGGGATGGCTCCCACTGTCCCCTACCATGGAGGGATATAAGCTCATTAGGAAGGACAGGAAGGGAAGATGAGGAGTAGGAGTTGCCTTTTACGTGATGGAGCAGCTGGAGTGCTAGGAGCTGTCTCTGGGATGGATGAGGAGCCAACAAACAGTTTATGGGTGAGGATTAAAGAGAAGACAGGTCAGGGGAACATTATAGCAGATGTCTGCTATAGATCACCTGTCTAGGAATTTCTCCTATGGTGGGGGAGACTTCGTTCCCCTAGTCCTTGCCTTGTGGTTCAGGAACTTGAGAGATGTGAGAAGAGCAATTGTCAGGAGCAACTGAGGTAGAAGGATTGTTGAGTGCCTCAGTCTTCTCCATGCCTGTTGTCACTAGATCTCCTGTATTATTTTTCAGGGGGAATGCAACCATGAGTGCTGAGGGAGCTGGCTGATATCATTGTGAGGTCACTTTTGGTAATCTTTGATCAATCATGGCAACTGGGTGAAGTGCCCAAAGACTGCAGGAAAGTAAATCTCACCCCTGTCCTCAAGAAGGGCAATAAGGAGGATCCAGGGAACTACAAACCACTCACCTTCACCTTGATCTCAGGGAAGGTGAATGAGCAGCTAATCCTGGAAACCATCTGTAGGCATAGTAAGGGCAAGAAAATAATCAGGATTAGTCAGAACGGATTCACCAAGATGAAGTCCTGTTTGATCATCTTAATAAACTTCTATGATCAAACGACTGGCCTAGTAGATGAGGGGAGAGTGGTGGGAATTGTCTACTTGGACTTCAGGAAGACTGTTGACACTGTCTCCCATACATCATCACAGACAAACTATTATGTATGCATTGCATGAGCAGACGTTGAGGTGGATTGAAAACTGTCTGAATGGCTGGGCCCAGAGAGTGGTGATCAGCAGGGCAAAGTGTAGTTGGAGACTTGTAATTAGCGGTGTAGCCCTGGGGTCCATACTGCGTCTGGTCCTGTTCAACATATTCACTAATTATCTGAGTGATGGGGTGTGTACCCACAGTAAGTTTGCAGATAGCACAATACTGGCAGGTGTGGCTGATCCGTCAGAGAGTCATGATGCCGGAGGTACCTCGACAGGCTGGAGAAGTGCGGTGACGGGAACCTCCTGCAGTTCAATGAGGGGAAGTGCAAAGTCCTGCACCTGGGGAGGAACAACCCCAGATGCCAATGTACGTTGGGCACCACCCAGCTGGAAAGCAGCTCAGCAGAAAAGGACCTGGAGGTCCTGGTGGACACCAAGTTGAACACGAGCCGGAAATGTGTCTTTGCCACAAAGATGGCTAGTGGTTTCCCGGGCTGCATTAGGCAAACTATAGCCAGCAGGTTAAGGGAGTTGATCCTTCCCCTCAGCACTGATGAGGCCATACATGGATTATTGTGTCCAGTTCTGGGCTCCCCAGTTCAAGAGAGACATCGACATACTGGAGACAGTCATACAAAGGACTACAAAGATGATGAAGGGACTTTCCTCCTATGTGGAAAGGCTGAGAGAGCTGGGACTGTTTAGAGAAAAGAAGGCTTAAGGGAGTTGTCATCAATGTTTTTAAAAACATGAAGGGAGAATAGGAAGAAGATGGAGCCAGGCTCTTTTCAGTGGTGCCCAGTGCCAGGACCAGAAGCGATGGGCCCAAACTGAAATACAGGAGGTTCCCTCTGAGCATCAGGAAGCACTTTTTTATTGTGAGGGTAACCAAGCACTGGCACAGGTATTCCAGGGAACTCATGGAGTCCCCCATCTAGGAGATACTCAAAAAGTTCTTGGACATGGTCCTGGGCCACAGGGTCTAGATGGCCCTGCTGTAGCAGAGGGGTTGGATCAGATTAACATCAGAGATCACTTCCAACCTCAACCAGTCTGTGGTTCATGAGTCTATGTGTATAGCTCTGATGACTCTCACTATAGGAAAAATGAGAGACGAGGAAATTTTGAATTCTACATGTTTCTGAACAGTTGTTTCATCCAGTTTTCTGCGAGAAATCCCAAAATTAAAATGTATTTTTCTATTCCTTTGAAGATAGAATGCTATTTCATTTCAGTTTGAGTAAAAAAAAAAAAAAACTTTTTTTTTTTTTTTCCTCGTCTTAAAAATGATGAAGTTTATGACTCTGAGACAGGTTAGACAGGCTGAGTATCCTCAGAATTGAATCTATCAGCTTAACACATCTGTGCCCACTAGATTTTTTTTTCCCAATAGATCTTAGAGCTTCCCTAACGATTAGCACAGCTTCTTCCCAGTTTCAGGACCTTTCCATTATAGGTAGCAAGCTACGAAGTTGTCTACTGGCACAGGGACATGTGGGGATTCTGGATGTTAGAATGAGCACCTGCTATTTCAGGGATAAAAATTTGTCTGAAACAATGTAGTTTCTCTGAACCATGTTTCTTAGACTTTTCCCCCTGTGTTTCTGCTTTTAACTTTCTACATTTTAATTCCTATTTGCAATGAAAAAAAAAAAGAAACCAGCATTTTTCAGGAGTGCACATTCTTATTTTGATCTTCTCAGTTTATCTGTGAAACCAGCTGAAAGAAAACTGAAAATAAATTATTTCAAGAACATCCTATGAAAAGAAATCACTAAAATTCAATTTCTATAAAGGACTTTAATACATTCTTACAGTGGAAATCTTGGAGCTGAATTATTGTTAAAGGTTAAATCCTTCTGGAAGCAATGCTAAGCCATATCAAGCCAGAAATAAGCTATCTTTGTATCCTTTAGCACGTTTTTCTAAGGCAACAAGTTTTATATGATCACACTATCTGTATCTCTCAGTCTTTCTCTAATAGCACTGAAATCATCAACCAGCTTTCAAGTACATTGAAAGTAACAGATGAGGTCTTAAAGAGACAAAATTTCTTCAGGTTTGATGAATATCATTAGTAAGAGATTGTCATTTCTTCAGTCATTACTGCCCAATAAAGGGAGAAAAGCAGCTCTAACTTATGCCCTCACCTGCTCCAAGAGGTAGCAGCCACCTGACCAATCTAGGAGTGCACTTACATGAACGTTTGAATCAGTCAGAGCATATGCTGCCCCAACCCAGAGAAATAAACAGGAGATTTGAGAAAGCTACAAGCGTTTTGAGTACAGAGACATAGAGGGGGGCTGAGAATAGGAGGGTGGGGGTGGACGCGGAGTGAGAAAGAATTGTCACAGGATGCTGGAGACAATTCGTTGGACAATTAGGTGCCATTAGTTCTGGTTTTCTCAGGAGCAACTCAACTGTGTTTTGTTCTGTGCTTGTAATTCTTAATTGTCATTAAAAATTGTTCTTCATTGTTTCTCTCTATGCCTTTTTAATTTGCTTTTATGATTGTAGTGACAAATATGTCAACTAGTTACAAAGGATTTTTTGTTATTATTTAAATAAAGATAAGGTTTTGAGGGGAAAAAAACAAAACAAAACAAAACAAAAACCCAACACAATAAACCCCAAAAAAACCAAAACACCACCACAGCAATTCAGAAGTCTGTTTCTCTGTTCCTGTGTAGGAGATGAAAACAGAGGGAAAGAAAAAAAGAATACATCTGATGTTTTTAAACTATGCTTTGCAGATGTATCTCTAAATCACTTAATCTTATTAAGTGCCTTCTTATCCTCATTTTTTCCCCATAAAAAATCAGTGCCATGGCACCCCTGGTGCAAACCAGCTCCAAATCAAAGACTGACTGCTGAGCTGTGAATGCTGGGCTTTCATGAACAAAGCAGGGTTCTGTTTTCTTTCCTTCTAAAGGGAAAAGGGATGGATAACATTCATTTTAGCTTCCTTTTACTGTTGGTTACCTCTGAGTTTACACAGTGCATGGCACTCACAAGCTAAGGCTTCTAAGAGAAACCTAATAGACCTCAGCTATGTAGTGGAAAAAAAAATCTTATTTAATCTTGCAACATTTGAAGGGAGAGTATCTCAGTTAATGTAAATTGGCAAAGATCTGCTTTGGAAAAAAGCTGCATTTATTCCATAGGATGAAATCCATAGCTAAAAGGTTCTCCTCTACAGGGGATCAAGATCACCTACAAAAACTTTTATCATTTCCTTCGGTAAGAAGAGTTAGACCAACATTGAGCCCACTAATTTGATGTATTTCTCCATTTGTCCTTTAAAATCTCATATTACAGCTGACATACTCTCAGAACAAAATCTGTGTGCAGTGTTTTTTCTTCCTATCTGTCCCAGGATTTTGTGCTGCTGTTTATCAATGTGGTGCATGAGGTCTTTCCTGTAGAATGAGAAAGTCCCTAATAGGTGACAGGGTCTCATGGAAGGAAATGCATCAAACATTGCTTTAGCCATGACTGTGTTATAGCTGCTCTGTGCATCAGTGTGGTTTGCGTCCATCAAGATGGATTGGTGTATCAGCCACGTGGAGGAATACTACCACTGAATCTGAATAGAGGAATGGGTTGGTATTTCAAGATAATCATTTCAGAAAAGAGAATTAGTGGGAATTGGGAATAATAAGAGAATACGTGATTGCCATTTTGAGCTACAAAATGCTGAAAGCTGCAAAAACATTCTCCTACTCCTTTTCTTGAGCTGGAGACCCAGAAAGGAGAACTGTGAAACTAGAATTTATCCCATGGGCAAATCATCTATCTCCATTTTCATCAGAATCTTGATGTAAATATACACAAGTTCTTCTTATTTTAAAGTGCTAAATATTTATCCAGCAGCAACAAAATGTAGGACTTAATAAGTGAGTTACTTTGCTGCTGTTCTCCAGGCCAGTTTCTTTCTCAGGGGTTTTACTGGAAGGAAGATGCAGTAGCACTTTTTTTTTTCAAACTCTACTTATGTATCAGACATTATTGTATATTTCTTATAAGGAGAGATGGGGTAATTCACATCTCAAAGGTTGGTACTGCTGCATTGAGTAAGGATTAAGTTTCAAGGTTTTTCTTCCTTGTGATAAAAACAATACCTGAGATTTTTGAGCATAAGATCGTGATGCAGTCCCAGCTCCGATTCTGTTTTGGTTGTATTTACAGTAACTATGAAGGCTATAGTAACCAAAGACTCCTTCAGCGTACCACCTGCTGGGTTTCTTTATTTTTTTCAGTAAATTTCCCATCCATAAATACAGGGGAGGGAAATTAAAATAATCTAGTGCTTCCGTCAGTTCTTTAAAGTAAATTCTAACAGACATACAAACTTATGAATACTGTGCCCGTATAACTCTTGCAAAATGTAATGTTCTGTCAAATATTTTAGATTATTTGACTGTTGATAACAGAGTGTAACTCAGTAATTAGGCAGATGGTTAATAATAACAACAATATCCAAAAATCTAAAGATATTTGCTTTTGGACTGTACCTGTACCCTATTTCATCTACATTGGAACTCCATCCAAGTAAAAGGAAGAATAAGATTCAGCAGTGAGTACTGAGTATGGCACACATCAGAAATTTACAGGATCAGTGTGTGGGCTTAGAAACCATTTAGTGTCCCAGGTTATTAAAATCTTAACATCTTTAGAGGCCCTTCATCTCAGCTATTAGATCCTTCTTGTGAACTTGTATGCATGACTGGTTTCAATCCTCTGGGTCCTATGTATTCATTTGAAAAATCTTGGCTTTAAAGGACTTTTTATGAATCCATTGCAAGAAGAGGTGCTGCGTCTGGCACCATGCCATAGACAGTAGCACACCTTGTCACTAGCTCTTCTGTTCTTGTGAATGTACTACTACTGTACACACAACCAGTTTTCCCTGTTAACTGCCGTTTGCCTGAAATTCCAGCATCCTAGGGCTTGGTCTTATTTGGATCAAACTTTCCAAGGAACAAAATACATATCTACATTGCTAAACGCATCTATGACACACAGTGGTCTTTGATCCTTAGTGAACATAGACAATGGTTCACACACATCACGTAAAGCCAGATGCCTTCAGGACAGACGGACCACAGCCAAGTAACACTTGGCCCAGGATCTGTGTCGTGTGTAATGCCCCTCTCCAAATTATTTTTTCCTTTGTGTGTCTCTGAAATAATGAGAAATCTGTGCTTAGTCTCACCATGGAGAGGTTTTTATAGTATGAGACTCAGGATGTGTATTGCTTGCCCCAAGGCATGGCACGTGAAGTTGTGTTGATTGTTAAGAAACAGTGCTCACCATGTAACGTTGGAGGATGTTAAAGAGCAGAAAAAATCTAATCGACTGCAGCCTTCATCCATTGAAAACAATCTCTATAGAAATCTGTCTTTTTAATAACAGATTTTGCATCATGGGGAAGTGACTGATAATGGTCCAAAAGAAAGTTTAGAAACAAATTAACATTTATGCAGTGTGGAAGGTTAGAGATTGGGTCTTAACTCAGAAGCCAAACTATTTGACAGGACAGACAGACCTCAAGTTTCCTACAAGTTAGAACACTGATTTTCAGCCAGGTCTGTTTGTCAGACCAATAGGTGATTTTGACTGGATTTTGGATATTCACTCCAAATACACTGAATTCATACAAAGAGGGATTGAAAGTATCCTACTTTGGCCATCACAGATATTCTGTTTGCTCATAAAACCTCTCTAGGGGAGCTTTTCAGCTTTTCAGGATTTTTTCTTTTACCACTTTTCTTTCTTTGTAAATATCTGTGGATAAGAAGCATGGTATAAATATTAGCTATTATAATAACTATTCCCATGAAAGATGTCTGTAGAAATTGTCTCTTCAGAAAAACAAGGTTTTCCTGTTTCTTTGACTTTAGTCCTTACAAACAAAACTGTGACCTTCATGCTTTAATAATGACATGACATGATATAGGACAAAGTAGTGGAGGGATGCGAGGGCAACCCAATGTGAATACATTTACCAGACAAATATCTTCCACGAAATCTTTAATCTACTTAACAATGTTATCAATTAGTGAGGAACATTGATTAGGTAAATCAATACAATTCTTGTTTAACAATACAGATTTATTCTCTGGTTACGCCCCAATGTTGCTGATATCAACATGCTGATGATACTTGTATCTCTTATAGAATTTGCATATTCAAAATAAAAGAAGGGAAAATATGTGTTAACATTTCTAGTGATGTATAGGAGTATTTTTTGTTCCTGTTTCATTCAGATATAGAAAAATGTCTAGTTTCAGTCTTTCTCTTAACCACCTTTACATGGTTTCCTTAATCATACAGGTGAACATGTTTCTTAGACTCTACAATAAGACCTTGGCTCTTCTAGACTGTATCTTTTATTTCTTTTCAGTTGCAGTTTAGGGATACAGTTACCAAATAAATACAAGCAATAACTTTTTCACCCATAAGCAATTAGAGGTATTTATCTGTATGCTTATGGAAATTATTAAGATAGCTCTTAACTAAATAATGTTATTATCAGCTTTGTGTTATGTAAGATTTCAGATGTTTTGCACATAAAATGCAAACATATTTTAAAATATTATTTCATGGTTTTTCTACCAGCTTTATGACTTTTCTGGAGTGTCTTCTGTTTTCCTTTTATTTTGTTTGTTCTTTTTTTTCTTTCCCCACACCTCAAATAAGGAATTTTACACTTTGGGATTTTTTTCCTATTCACACACTAATAAGACAATATATTTTCAAAACTAAACTAATTTTATTTCTTGCATTCTGTTTTATTGTCTGAAACTGGGGTTCTTTGGATGTATTTTCTGTCTTCAGTGTTATTTGAAGCCAGGTGTAACATCAGATGGGACTTTCATTAATGTACCATTTTATTGCATATCCTAGCCAACTGAAGTGAGTAAGAGTTTTGACGTTCACTTCAGCGAGGCCAAAGCTCCACGTAAGTTTATTAATGAAAATGTTAAAACAGGACCTGATCAAACAAAAGACCATACCTTGTCAAAACTTGATGCATTGCTATTCATCATTACTGTTTTACAGCCCTGCAGTTAGATCTCATCAATACGAAAGAGTAATTTTCCAAGTTGATTTTAATTAATGTTGAGAGTAAGATCATTTGCTAGCTTTGTAATAACATCAAAAAGCAATCAGACTTGCCTAGCAAGATTTAGTGCCTATAAACCTATAGTGAATCATTTTGAACATCTTCAGCTCTACAGGTGGCAGGAACAGGCACTTTTCCCTTGTTTACAGTCAGCAAAACAAACCTGTTTCACCAGTTTACCTCTTCTGAAGGAGTAAAAGCCTTGCTGTTCTGTGTGAGCTCAGGAAGGAAGTGTTGAACAGAAGTCTTCAAAGAGCTACTAGCAGAGTAGTATGGCCTGTCTTTGTCTCTCAAAAGAGGAGTAAAGGAGATGTTAATGAAGAATGTTAAATCTAAACCACCCGCTGCATCTCTGCACAGAATTACTCTAAAAGTAACACAGTCCTGCCACATGATAGATTGGAAATCTCAGAGAACATTCAAAAATTATTAGCAAGGTTAAAAAAAAGCAATGATTAATACATATTTTTTTAAAAGTAATAAAGCAGTTATTTGTAATAGGTGATTTGGGGTAAAAAAAAAAAAAAAAAGTAGAAACAGCATAGAACAATCCTCTAAGAAACTTCATTGTATTAGTTAAAGACAAGGTGATTGCAAATGCTCATGGATTAATTTGGTTTCCTACATAAAAGCAGAATATCCTAACTAGCAAGATATAGACATAAATTGGGTTTGTGGTTGGTTTTTTTTTTTTTTTTTTTTTTTTTTTTTTTTTTTAGCTGTGCTTCTGAAGTATCTAAATCCCATTATTTCAGTCAGAGCTAAGAATCCAAAAGCCTTTGAGGATCAGGGCCATTGTACATTAAAAGAATTTATTGCCTAAGCCAAAACTAGTCATGAACAGAACTCAGTGGGAAGAAAAAAAAAAATAATGAAAACTATGAATGATTAGGAAATGTTTAAGAAAGATTTATTACGTTTTTTCTAATTGCCTATAATTCCCAATTCTTCAGTCACCTAAAGGACTTTTATTAAGAAATCTGGGTCAAGAGGGGAAGTGAAAGTAGCAGTTAAACAGTTTCCTCCTCTCACATTTGCAATGGAAATGAATTACTTGATTTAAATAAATATATACATATAAAAAGAAGTTAGAAAACACAGACAATATAACAATAAAGCAAGTATGTCCACGAAAAATCTCTGGTTAACAGGGAACAGGAAAATGGAACATAACTACTTAAAGTATGAAGGGCAAATAAAAAACGTTGCAGGTTCGATAAAATTATAAACTTTTTATTCATGTTGCAGAGAAGAAATACAATATATTTTAAACAGAACACCTAAATAACTGTGCACGCTGAAATACTAACAAGAGCTAGAAATGCAGCACATATCTATGCTCATATGCTTGCAGATGACACAAAACAGGGAGGAGTGGCTGATACGGCAGAGTCATGATGCCGTCCAGAGCGACCACGACAGGCTGGAGAAATGGGTTGACAGGAATCTCATGAAATCCAACGAGGGGAAGTGCAAAGTCCTGCACCTGGGGAGGAACAACCCCAGGTGCCAATGTACATTGGGCACCGTCCAGCCGGAAAGCAGCTCAGCAGAAAAGAACCTGGAGGTCCTGGTGGACACCAAGTTGAACATGAGCCGGCAATGTGTCTTTGCTACAGAGATGGCTAATGGTTTCCTGGGCTGCATTAGGCAAACTATTGCCAGCAGGTAAAGGGAGGTGATCCTTCCCCCTCTACTCTGCACCGGTGAGCCCACATAAGGAATATTGTGCACAGTTCTGAGCAACCCAGTTCAAGAGAGATATTGACATACTGGAGAGAGTCCATCAAAATGCCACAAAGATGATTAAGGGACTGGAATATCTCTCCTATGCTTGTGGCATTGCCGTGTTTAAATCTCATGCGGTTGCTCCTGGCAACACCCCCACCCGTGCTAGCCTCTCTCATGAGATCTGCCAGATCCCAGCAGGTTGCTCAAATCTAAATCTAATCTCTTTCCATTTAAAATCGTTGACCCTTGTCTTGTCACTACAAGCCTTAGCAAAAAGCCTTTCTCCATCTTTCTTACACTTTCAGAGACTGGACATCCACAACTTCTCTGGGCAACCAGTTCTTCATCTTTCTTTTAGGCTCCCTTTAAGTACTGAAAGGCTGCAACAGGGTCTCCCCAGAGACTTCTCCAGGCTGAACAGACACAGTTCTCAGCCTTTCTTCATAGGAGAAGTATTTCATCTCTCTGGTCATTTTTCTGGCCTCCTCTGGACCCATTCTAATAGGTCCATGTCTTTCTTGTACTGAGGACCCCAGAGACAGTACTCCAGGTGAGGTCTCATGAGAGCACACAATCACCTTCCTTGACCTGCTGGCCACACTTCTTTTTATGCAGCCCTGAATATGATTGGCTTTCTGGGCTGCAAGTCAGTGTTGCCAGCTCATGTCTGATATTTCATCCACCAGTATCCCCAAGTCTTTCTCCACAGGGCTGCTCTCCCTGTGGAGAATCCATTCATCCCCCAGTCTGTACTGATACTGGAGATTAGCATGACCCAGGTGCAGGACATTGCACTTGGCCTTGTTGTACTTCATGAGGTTCACATAGGCCCACTCCTCAAACCTGTCAAGTCCCTCTGGATGACATTCCTTCTGGCTAGCAAATCAACTGCACCACTCAGCTTGATGTCTATAGACTTGATGAGGGTGCACTTCATCCCACTGTCTATGTCATTGATGAAGATAGGTACTAAATAGTATTGGTCCCAGTATGGACCCTTGAGGGACAACACTCATTACTGGTTTCTGTTTGGACATTGAGCCATTGACTGTAACTCTTTTCATGTGGCCATCTGGCTAATTCCTAATCCATCTAACAGCCTGTCCATCAAGCCTATACTTCTCCGATTTAGAGGTAAGAATGTTCTGGGGGACTGTACCAAAGGCCTTACTAAAGTCCACTTTCTTTGCACTGAGACAGGAAAGCTAGTCTATTTAGTTTATGCAGCTCACTTGCTAATACATTTATTTTATTAGAGATAACTTCAATACAGCGAAAAAAGCATACCCTATATAGGAAGACACAACGTACATACAGGAAATGCAGGAGATTCCGCTTAGACATAAGTAAAACACTTTTACTATGAGATTGGTCAAACACTGGAACAGGTTGCCCAGAGAGGTTGTAGAGTCTTCATCCACAGAGATACATAGAATCCAAAAGGACATGGCCATAGCTAGACACGCTCTAGCTGGCTCTGCTTGAGCAGCAGGGTTGAACTAGACCTCCAGGCGTGACTTGCCACATTTCTTACTCTGTGATTGTGTGGTTCTGTAACATATTTACATGGTGGCTTCTGTAGATTCTGTAAGTAAATACTGTAGTTCTTGAACAAATACAGCTAAGTTATGAATCTTATCTTTGATGTGGAAACTATTGTTTTTTATGACTTTGATTGTGCAGATAATGCATGTATCCTTCCATACATCTCTAGACTCATAGTCTAAGGCATTTGTTTAGCATTAAATACTCTTACTGACTGTGAACAGAACATTAAAATCATCTGACGAATAATATCTCATTTGAAATCTTAAAATAATAGTAACTGAGACTCCTAAACACTGAGGGTGGGGTTCTCATGAAAACATGAAGATGACTGCACCTGGTCACCCTGTGTGTCTTTTACAGTCAATAGATAAAAGAGTAAACAAGTTTGGGATATCAATTCCCCGATTCATTTTAGAAGTTTACTTTAGGACAAGATGAATTACTGCTTAGAAGTGCCTCAAGAGACTCCATGATGTGAAGAACTTACATTCTAAAATCATCTTATTATCAACAATACAAATGGAAACAGTGTCCTACTTTCACTTCATGAATACGAGAATCACAGAATCACAAAATGGTAGGGGTTGAAAGTGACTCCTGGAGATCATCTAGTCCAACCCCCCTGCAAGAACAGGGTCACCTAGAGCAGGTTGCACAGGAACGCGTCCAGGCAGAGTTTGAGTATCTCCAGAGAAGGAGACTCCACACCTCTCTGGGCAACCTGTGCCAGGGCTCTGTCACCCTCACAGCAAAGAAGTTTTTCCTCATGTTCAGACAGAACTTCCTGTGTTCCCATTTGTGCCCATTGCCCCTTGTCCTGACACTGGGCACCATGGAAAAGAGTCTGGCCCCATCCTCTTGACAACCACCCTTAAGGTATCTATAAGCATTGATAAGGCTCCTCTCAGCCTTCTCTTCCTCAGGCTGAACAGCCCCAGCTCCTTCATCCTTTCCCCATAGGAAAGATGCTTCTGATCCCTCATCATCTTTGTAGTCCTCCTCTGGACTCTCTACAGTGATTCCTTGTCTTTCTTGAACTAAAAAATTGAGGTTCTGATCTCTAAAATTGTTTATGTACCATTTTCACGGTCATGATGATTACGTAGAGTTAAATATCCTTAAATCTCTAACCAGAATGTAATCAGGATTTTGGATAACAGAGCTACGTCAAGTTCAAGTTCATATTCTACACAGAATATGGTGCTCTATGTGTATGTGCTGGTTTTGGCTGGAATAGTATCAATTTTCTTCATAATAGCTAGTATGGGTTATGTTTGGATTTGTGATGAAAACATTTGTAGGAGAATGAGAAGGTGAGTTATTGTCTCAAACACTCGGCAAAGGAGGACCTTTCCTGAAGGAATGTTATCACAATAAGGTTCAGCTGGAAGGGTGGATCTTGTGGAGGCAGGGCAGGATAGCGCTTTTCTGGGCCTTGTCTTGAGTAATTGTTTTAAAATGAACAAGCCTGAGACAGCATCCCCCTGCAACAACGGACTCACTACTGTAGGAGACCAACTGCACCATCTAATGCTAAGATCAACCTGCCTCCCCTGCAGCAATGGACTAACTACTGGAGCATCTCTGGGCTGGGAGATGAACACTGGAAAGATAAGGGCCACTGAGATCAAGGTCCCAGAAACTAAGTGTGCCTTAAAAATCCAAGACCAAATGATAAGGGGACAGCTCAAGCATGAAATCAGCAAAACCCACTGTGACTGGGTGGAAAGTAAAAGGCCTCAGGGAGAGATCGAAACCACTGACTCAAAACTTCTCCTGTGTGAGCATCCACGCTAATCTACATGGGAAGCGAGATTTATGCAGACAAGGGGGATGGACTGGGAGAACAGGCTGAAAACAAAGGGACTGGGATAACAGGCTGAAAACAAAGGGGAAGGCAAGTGATGCTCTGGGGACCCTTTGGAAGAGCGCTCCTACCAGAGTCCCCCATTGGCTGGACCAATGCTGGAACAGAGGATGGTGATTCGGACTTTTCCTTTACCACTATCTTTTGCTTTACCCCTATTTTTTCTGTCTTATTCTCTCTCTTTCCCCTAAATAAGCTTCTGTCATAAATAAAACTTTTCTATCAATCATTTGGTTGCTAATCCACTTTAATTTAGCCCAAGGGTATCTTGAACATCGGTTATTTCAGCGTGAGTCATCCAGGACAACCCTCTTGGGACCTGACATAATTCTTAGACATAAACCATTGACCAAGGCTGAGACTAGGACTGGATCCAGCTGCACCTAGACACTTCTCTGAGAAGTTTAGAAAGCAAGGGGGTCCTTTCTTAACCTCATGGCTCAACAGGAGGGTGTCCCTGTCCACTACAGTGCATCATTTCACTGCCTGCTCAGTCCTCAACAACAGTGTAGATATAATACAGGGATGTTTTAGTTATTGCTGAGCAGCACTAACACCGAGTCAAGGCCTTTTCTGTTTCTCACCCCACCCCACCAGAGAGGAGGCTGGGGATGCAGAAGGATTTGTGAGGAGACAGCTAGGACAGTTGACCCCAACTGACCAAAGGGATATTCCACACTGTGTGACATGCTCATCATATAAACCTGGGGAAGAAGAAGGAAGGGGGGAAATTTGGAGTGACAGCATTGTCTTCCCAAATAACTGTAGCGCACGATGGAGCCCTGCTTTCCTGGAGATG
>KL256341.1:0-24528 GCA_000699545.1 Podiceps cristatus
CCACAACTTTTCAAATATCACAGAGATATTTGAGGAGAACTTGAGGAGAAAGGGTCAAAAGACCCCACTACCTGTGCCACTGCAACTGCATTTATCCAAAAAAAACATTCTGAATAAAAAGCAAAAGCAGATCCCAGAAAGGCAGTAGCTTTCCATGACTAATCAGAAGGTAAAAAGACAACAGACACAAAATGTGTGCAGACTCTGGCAGTCAACATCCATTTTCCAAGTCAGGAAGGTCATAAAATGTATCCTGTGAATTTAGAAATTATTTTTTCCCTTTCTGTTAAAAGATTTCGTGATGACACTGGAAAGAATTTTGCTGAAAAGATTTTGGTACAGCTATTGCCACTGTATTTTACAGGAATTGGACCATGAATTCAAAACTACTTGGGTGCTAAACACTGGCTTAAACATTCTAAGAGCTAACTGTATTCACACATAAACTATATTTAAAAGGATTCAACTTTAAGTCATATTTTAAAAGGATGCTTTTGGAGTTGTTTAACATTCTTCTGCATCAAATCTTTATTGCAGTTTGTGAACAAGAAAAATTTAACACATAGCCACAGACTACTTAAAATAAAAAGAGAAAAAAACCCCACACACCAACCAACCAACCTGCAAAATAAAACTTCTGGGAGATTTAGTTTTCTAAAAGTGTCTCTTCCATCTTGCAGAATATTCTACAGTATATATAAAACATAGTTCTTCCCTCCATACTTTGCCCGTTACTAGGATTTCTGATGTGGACAGTAAGACAGTCCTTCAAGAACAAGATCCTTTTCAACTTACAAACTATTTTATCAAATGTCATAAACGAGGTTGAGGAGAAGCAAGCAAACCCTGCGGATGTTATAAGAATTATAACTGATAATTGAAGGTGCTAAAAATGCTAAGATATATTTTGTGGCTATGGTAAGAATTCATACTGTAGTCAACTTCCAGACGATATATTTATTTAATGTAAGTGAAAATTCTCATTTTACTTCTCAGATAAGAATATTCTTTTTGCTAAATGATCATTTTCCATTGAAGTGCAATGTTTGAAATCTGCATTTCATGTCAGAGGTGGCTGATCTACACAGGGAGCAGTGATAAGCAATATAACAAAATACCGTATTTACAAGCAGTGCCCTTTGCACAGCACCAAGATCATTCTGGGTTAAAACACCAATAAAATGAGAAATTCTCATTACAATTGATTCAAACATGTCAAAATGCATTTTACTTTAATCAAACTACACTGCCCTCCACTTTTTCAAACATTTCTAGAACTTAAATTTTATCTTACAATTACAGAAAGAAACAAAACCAGCTGCTTTAAACCATAATCATTGCAAATTGCAGCATTGACATCTTCAAATTAAAATTACAGGAGAATTCACATTTAGGTTGTTTTAACCACTGTCTACAGTCATTTGACATATTATAGGATCAGAATAATTTTAAGATGAATACAATATTCTTCCCCATGTATTTCATTAGTGAGGATCATTTGGATAAAAAACCAGAGCTCTATTTTTTAAAGTCCACTGACTTGCCAGAGATAACTGTTAAGAGTTCAGTGTTTGTGGTATAACAAGCTATGAATGACAGTGTTGTCTCCTATTTCTCAAGAGTACAGCTTTGTCATCTGCCACTGTGATCCCAACAAAGAAAAATCCAGATGTCTGCAAATTAAAGGAGAGCTGGATGACATTCTGCTGTTAATGCTCAGCATACATAAATCATTGTAATAAGAGAAGATTGTTTTATTAACCTTTGTCACGCAATTTTCTTTTTCTCTGCAAGAAATAGGAAAAACAACAAATTAGGTGGCACAATAATTCTATTTTAAAGCAAAATGGTGTAGAGAACTTTTATCCCCTTGCCAGTCACATGATTCCCACTCACCTGGAATTTTATATGTGCCCCATAAGAAGCTAATAGCATGCACACATACTTCACTGCAGTTGGCATATTGCTAGAAAGACAGAAAACATCTTTCCAAATAAATCATAATTTTAGAGAAACAGATACTGGAAGACAGGAAACCATGAACTTTAACCTTCACCCTACCAAAAATCCATCTTACGGTCACTGAAATGCTTTAGTTCCCTCCCTCAGTTATCCCATGTGGAAAACGGGACACTAAAAATTCCGTATGTTAAGAAAGAATATACAATCTCCGTGGCTCCACACAACCTCAGTTGCTTCAGTGTACAAATATAAGAATACTGTCTCACAAGGGAGCTAGCAGGAGTGGCACCTCGACCTCAACAGTACCACAGTAAAGAGTTAATGTATTTCTGAACAGACCAGGTAATACTTTAAGTCTTTGCTCTATCCAGCACACATGCTTAGATTAATGCTGAAAATTTACCCTCATGCCAGAGACCTGCCACACTTCCAAAGCAACAGATTTATAAAGCTTCACTTCTAATAAAAACAAACAAAAACCCCACCTAGGTGATCAAATTAGCTGTCTTAACTTAAGGACATGCTGTCATTTCAAATGTCCTGTCATCCCACACCGGCTCCTGTTGTTCTAAATAAAAATGGATCTCATATAAGTCCTACATTACATCTGCCCAATTTCTCGAGAGAGATATATACACACACACACATATATATAGGGGACACAGGGAACAGACAATAGACTGTTTTGTTGCGATTTTCATCACTATCTCACAAACTCTGTTGTTCAAGAAGTTAATATAGATGCACTGGGTGAAAAAAAAGGGTTGAGGATTAAGCTTTCAGAGCTTGAAAAAAAAAATGACATTCACAATAAAATGTCTTCAAAGGAGGACTCGGATGTTTTTTGACCATTTCTGCAGCAGGCAAGCAGATAATTAGAATACTTATGTGCAATAAAACAGAAAAGTGTAATTATTTGGAAGTACTTTTGCATCATTTCAATACATCCATATTTCACAAAGTACTTTTAAGAGAAAATAAATATAAAAAAGTGATATAACCTAATCCTTACAGCACAGTACTAGATAGGCAAACCCCATGCATTATCAACAACAATGTAATAAAAGAGGGAGCTGCTCTAACCTAGTGCATATTCCCCAGTTTGGTTCATCTTACTCCCTATTTTTTTTTTTTTGGTTGTACTATTTCAACTATATATTGACCTTGCCTTCTCGACCCTCATAAAGTCACTTCAAAACTTGGATATAAGTAAACTTATTTAAAAATACACTTTCTCATATATATTCTTTGAATTCCAAAATTCTTACTTCAGTTTCTAGAGGTGGTGAAGGGTAAGTGGAAAAATATATTGATTCTTTTGAACTGACCAGTAACAAGGCTTCTTCAGTAGTCATTTTCAGGAGCGAATAGAAGCTTAATTTCTCTTTCATTTAAACTAAACCTTACTAATAGTGTAGGATAAGATTGGTTCAAAATTTAGGTTATAATAACAAAGACTTTGAAATTAGTAACATGCTAAGGTTTTCTGTAGGATTTTTCAAACATGCTTAATTCTATTGTGAATACAAACTTCACAATACTTACTAGTGTGGGTTAGCAAGCCATAATAAACAGCAAGCCTCCATACAGTCCGGCATGAACTGCAGCAGAGTATTTAAAATTGTAAACAGAATCAAGCCTGGCAGTTGAGAGCTAAAGAAATGGAAAAGGCACCCTGGAAAACTCTTCACCTTACTTTTTCCAACAGAAACATCCAGGAATCTTTGTATAATTTCAGAAAATTACACACACAGTTGCTGGTTTCTGTATATTTGGAAACAAGTTGCACATTCCCAAGGAAATACGGGCTTTAATTGAGGACGGTATCAAATGCTACTGGGATGCCATACAAATTCCTCTGCAGAAAGGACGCTAAAAGTGTTATGAACATATTCCCATGCTGCAAAGGTTGAAGGACTGCTCTATACTACTGAAGTAGTATTTTTGTTGTGTTTCCCATACCCAAGTCCCCAACTCCTACGGCATGTGATCAACTCCAAAAGTGAAAAGCTTCCCTAAAGTCAGAGTTCACACTCTTAAACATAAACCACTGCCTGAGCCATTACTGCATCCAAAGCCTATAAAAATTATTATGTTTATATAATAATGACAACAGACCACTTTGATCCACTCCATTCTCTTTTAGATTTTTATCAATTCTCTGCCAAATAAATTCAAAGACAATTATTTCAAGAAAGTCAATGTATATGTTTGAGAACCCACTCAACACCATGAAATATGGATTTTACAAAAATAGTACAAATAAGGAGTTGAAACTAATATTTCTAAATTTGCCTTGATGGGTACTTTCCATATGGATGGTAACTTGATAGGCAGCTGCAGTACAACAGGAGTCAGTGACAGTGTGTAAGCTTCCAATTCTTGCTTTCACTTCATGTAAAGATAAATGTAAACATATGGGATGCATCTGCTAAAATATACCAGACTTATTCTTTACTTTCTTTTTACTGTCTCTGCATTACAAAAGCAGCACTGTTTTATCTAGATCTTCAAACTTCTTGATACATCTTCTACTGAAAGTTATTTTTTTTAAGTATGAGTTGCAAGGAACTTTTTCTACAATCTTCTTTGAAGGAAGCATAACATACTTTATTTTCTTGAAAAGGGAAGTTTAGGGGGAAAAGGGGGGGAAAAAAAGAAAGTAGAAAAAAATATATACTTCTCACATAATCCTCCCATATTGCAACTAATTGTTGCAGTAAGAAGTGTCATCGGCAAGGCGGGCCTGCCTCTGAATGGTCTCTCTGGAGCCAGAAGGGGAAACAGTAGCTGCGCGGCAATTCTACATGACCAGTCTTGCTCAACACTATAGCAAAGATGAGCCTGTCACCAACTGTCATTAATGTCACTCTCATTGAGTTTTGCTTTCCAGGTTGGAGTGGCAGTAAGTAACAAGCTTGGGTTTAAATAAGAATACTCGATTTTTTACCCTTTTTCTTTCCATTCCCCATCTTGCTTACTTCTGAACGTTTTCACAGAAAAATCTAAGCTCTTATACTCACCCATCTGTAGAATCCTTCAGGAGAATCAGGGATGCATTCACCTATATATGACTGGTTTTGCATACCATTAAATTTCAGCATGTAAGAATTTTTTAGCTACTAAATTATGTTTTCTAACCAGAACAAAAAGCAGACCTTAAATTCTGAGCCCATAGTCATCAACAGTCTCACTGACTTCGAGGTTCCCAGCATTTCAACCCATTTTCACCTGAGAGTAAAACAAGCTTCAATCCAGGAATAAAAAAAAATCTCAGCAAAAAAAGTCATTTGACTAAGAACTAGGTTTCTCCTAAGGTCTGTTTAGAAATAATTGACAAAAATCAGTTTGCAATTTACAGTTGCACAATTTCCATTATTGTCAACTCAGGGAAGTGCTTCAGCTATGTACTCAGTCCCACACCCAGCTTCAGTAAGTGTCCTGAACTTAGTTTGCAAAAGATTAATCTTATAAAACTGCAGACACAAACCAATAACACTTATGAGGTGAAAACAGCCCTTGCAACCTCTACCATCAAATATTTTATAACATTTGTATCATTTTCATCACCACAAACTCTCTAAGAGAAAGTTTTAGTTATAAAGGCACTTGGCACTAGCTGGAAATATTCTTCCTGGAATACACAATATACTCTAGAAGTATAATTAATTATTTTAAAATGCTGTTTTTCTTGTCTGTCAATGCAGTACATTTCACTTCCTTGGAATAAAGTTGCAAATAATGAACAAAGATTAGCAAGAAAGGAGCTTTTAGTATTTAAGGAAAAAAAAAAAAAAAAAGGGCATGGGGGAGAGAGAAAGAAAAAGACTACAGGAACATAACCAACACACCAAACTCTGTTACCCTTGACTGTAGCCATGCTTCGCAGGGACTTCAGGTTCACTACAAAGCAGAGGCCAGAGGAAGTTGATAGAACTGCAGTAGTTTGCATCAATTCAACATAATAATAACGAACATATCTGATACTACCATTTTAGTCCAGCCATTTAAAACTACACATTCTATCAGTTCACAGTACACGTATTTCTGCACAATTCTCTATATGCCCGGTAAAGGAAAACTACCCCTTGCATAATTTACTATGAAATTCCCATTAAAAATAGAAAACACTCTTTTTCAGGGCTGCATATTAATTTATAGTAGTGAGACAACAGTATCAGCTGTCTAGTTAAGATATTTTAGCTTAGTTTATAGTTTGATCCTCAAAACTCTATCTTTTAAATATCTCAAACGTATATACTGTGTTTTGAAGAGCTTTCATGGGGAATGTTTATTAGTCACTTTGATCTAATTCATCACAAAAGAAACCGTCTTAAAGTACATAATGTTCTTTTAAGTGACACATGTTGAAGCTGTTAACGTACTTTTAACCCATGCTTTCAAGGATCTGAGCTCCTCCTTACATCGTCTAAAACTGAATTCAAAGTATACTGTCAATATCAATGTCAAAGTAACTTGCCACCCTGTGAGTGAGAGCCTCAGTCGATTTTTCAAACTGTGCCAAACTTTCGAAGGGCTCTTTCACTTTATAAATCAACTAGCAGCTTAGAATATCCTGGCAGCACCTTCAAGGAACGAATCAAAATGTCAGGAAAAGAGGGGATAACAATCAAAGCTTGACTGAATACAGGTGTTGGAGTTTACAGACAAACCACAAATGCCTGGATCTTTGACAGCTGTTGATGTTATCAGTTATGTGCAGCTATTATTGGCTCCGGTCTTGGGGGCTGTAAGGCCTTTCCCTTAGCAACATCTCTGTGGCTGATAACATTTGGCTGAACTTTCAGATCTTAACCTCCCTTCTGACTTTTTGCAGTCAAACCCGCCTAAACTGATCAGAGGAAGAGACACGCAGTGGGAAGACAAGTAAAATATTATTGACTGGACTGTTTCATGTCTATTAGGAAGAAAGAGCAAGGGAGGGGAGAGCTTTCCAACTTGACAGGCTTCAAGATAATCAGGGAAGGAATGAAGGCAACAGAGTAACCCTTAGCAAAGTAAGAAAGCAATGGCTTATGAGAGGTCATTGCCCTGTATGAGGAACAAACATGGGGTGAAATTTTATTAGCCTCCAATTTGAGTGCCCCATTTCGTAGTTGCATTTTTTTAGTGCTGCCACTTAAAAGAACTTCCAGCAATTTTATGGCACACAATACAATATTATCACTGCTTAAGTCTTCAGCTTTACTTAAAGCATACACAGATGAGTAAATTGCTTAGATTCTCAGCAGATCAAACCGTGCTCCTAAGCATTTTCAGAGAAGTCATATATTTAAATAGTTTAATTCTGATGTAGTGCTTCCTCAATTATGAGGGAAAGACATAATTGAAGAAGATATTGCAAAAATTTAAAAAGAACATGAGAATTATGCTGCCCAACTACTCATATTCTAAAAAATAAAATCCTTTTGATTAGTAGCTTTAGAAACTAGTGTTGTTAAGCAGGAGTTTCAGTCCAACATACAAACTCGGAGGTGTGGACTCTGCACCTATAGATCAGCCCAACTACACAGAAATTATCAGATGCACTGTGATCTATATTAGAATACTGGCATTATACTTATTTTATGAATAAAAATCAATGTAATAAGTCCAGTTTACCTTTTTAACATAATTTAAGAACGTACATATTATTGCAGTTTAAGTTTGTAATTCTATTTTTAAAAAACGTGTTCAGCCATAAAGATGTCACCATTTTAACCATCAGGAAAAGGTCACATCGGCATTCAGGATACAACTTAACTATTCTTCTTCATGCTTTGACTCTGAATCTTTACATCTGCACTTACTTGGAGGTAACCGCTAGAATCATAATCATATATTTAAATTAGTCACTAGGAGAAAATTAGAATGTTTTGGAAGAAACTTAGAACAGAATGTTTCAAGAATTCCTAATATTCCTTAGACTTCATTTTTTTACATCTTCCTTATATTGCCGACCCTGAAAAAGAACAAACCCTTAGGAAGCCATTCAGGGGTACGCATATTTATAAATGCTGTAAGCACTCAGTCAGAAAGCAGATGTGGGATGGGTGATCAATCACACAAATGAGTTATCAAAATTGTGAATACCAGAAAAAAAACTCCCAAATAAGCCATGCATTACTTCACTATGGAACCCAGATCAATGTTAATTAATGCAAATAGCCCATACTTTCACAAGTTGTTTACTAAAAATTCAAAGAAAAAAAAAAATTGCTCTCAAATCTCTAAGTATTTTGGAATATATTTTTTATATTAATGACAATGTATTATAACAGTCTCAGGAAAAAACATGAAAGGATGGTAAAGCCAAGAAATTTAAAAGTAAACAATATCATAAATTGGCCTTATTTCCAGGCCTGGCAGCAGCAGCTCTGACAGCCCGTAACAGGCCTGGCAGGGAGCACAAGGCCCGGAGCAGCCGGGTGCTTCTGGCAGAACCTAAAAGGCACAGGGTGCACGGTCAGATCACTTCAATTCCTTTTTGGTACTTTTGGTACCTTCGTTTTAGTATTTGAGAACTTCAGCATTGCAGTTAAGCAGCTAATTCAGCTAAGGAAAGGAGAATTTGAAAAAAAGGGGGGTTATCTCAAGAAACAAGAATCATAACACCTATCTACGGTTCACAAGAAATTACAGAACTAGCACTATTGCCATTATGTTACTATTACGATAGTTATATGGAAATAAGAGCCCATACCTAATAAACATCAATCTAGGTTACACTATATGATTTTTATCAAGAACTCTTTAAGGGATAAATACCAATGAAAAAATTAAATTTGATTTTAGGTTGGAACTGTGACCTTATGATGCACATACTTATCTTATTGCTTGGGGGGGGGGGGGGGGGGCGGAATCTATATTTATGTGAGTAGTGTGAAATTTATGATGTCCATTTTCCCAACATACTGATACTGGTTTTGATGGGGGTTTTTTTGGTTCTTTTGGGGCGGGGTTTTTCTGTTTGTTTTGGGGTTTGGGGTGTTCGTTTTGTTTGTTGGGTTTGGGTTTTTGGGTTTGGGGGCTTTTTTTGGTTGGCTGGTTTGGTGTTTGGGGTTTTGGGTTTGGGGGGTTTTTTTGGTTGGTTGGTTGGTTTGCTGTTTGGGTTTTTGGGTTTGGGGGTTTTTTTTGGTTGGTGGTTTGCTGTTTGGGTTTTTGGGTTTGGGTGGGCTTTTTTGCTTGGTTTGGTGTTTGGGTGGGGGTTTTTTGGTTGGTTGGTTTGGTGTTTGTGGTTTTGGGTTTGGGTGGGGTTTTTTTGTTTGGTGGTTTGGTGTTTGGGTTTTTGGGTTTGGGGGGTTTTGGGGGGGGTTGGGTTTATGGGACGTTGGGGTTTGGGGACTTTATTTTTGTTTACCCTAGCCTAAATTATGCCAGTTAAATTAGAAATTTATAAGAGGATTCTGGTTATAACCTTAACTGCAAAGAGGTTATCATCTCTTCTTAGTACTTTTATCCTTAAGTCAGCAGCATTTAGGACAGCACTTCTGCTTAGAGCTCATTTGTACGATGCAACATCATTATGAAAGCCTTTTATCCTCCATCATTCAACCAATCCAAATGTGGAGAACCATCTTCAAGAAACAAGCACTAATATATCTCCTTCATTTCCTTTTAATTTTAGGCAGATAAATGTTACACATCACAAGTTGAAGGCTCTCTGGACATGAAATCACTTAATGACTCAAAATTTAACCCTACAGTAGCTAACTCACGGACTTCCTTTTGCATTCATATGTTGATTTTAAAAGCTCATGACCTGAAAAGTAAAACACGCAGCGCAATTAATGAAAAGAGGGGCTTGCAAAATGTAACAGAATTCGTTTCATCCTCTTCTACCATGCATCAGTATAGTGTGACCTCTGACAAAAGATCATCTTCCCAGTCACAATTTGCAAAAATCAATTATAAGGTCTGTAGATGCTACATTATTTTGGGAAGAAACTTGACAAGTACAGAAAGAGATTACTACTTGAAAAACTAAGACCATAGTGTTATGTCAACTGTAATATCCTTAAGCAACTGTGTTTTGACCAAGAGAACTTTAGGAGACAAAGTCACAAAAGAAAATGTAACTACTGAAGACATAATGCACAGATCAAAGACACATGTTTAGTCCTGTCCCTGAAAATAGGAATCATGTAGAAGACATATGACAACGATACTAGAATGATACAGTTTCTGTTTCCCATTTCATTCACTTTTCAGTGGAAAAAGAATAAAGAATATATTTTTTCAGAATCTAATGAAGTATCTAGGGAAACTACCCCATTTTTACATTGCATTTTCTCCCCAGATGATGCTGGAAAAGGTTAAATAATGGAGGAGAGTGGTATAGAAATCTCAGTTTCCTGTTATTCTTTTATTCAATTTACTTTTTTCTAATAAAAACAGATGAGAATTACAATTGAATCTGCTACATTCTCACACTTTTCAAACTTAAATATTCTACCATTTTACGTAGATAACAGAAACACCTTTTTTTCCTTACAGAAGGTAAGGTGACAAGCTATTGGTGCTGCCTTAGATGGTGTCTGTGATAGCAGACTAATCTGTACCATCAGTTAAAGTGATTGCCATTAAAATCTTTATAAGCAATTAGCATTACTGCTTGAGTTCTAGTATTCCCTCTACTTATTGCAGAAGACGGGGAAAGCCAGCAGTCTAGTGAATGCTAGTGGCTTTAAATGGAATATCAATTACAGAAAAAGGTAAACATTGCAATGGCAAAACTCTGTACATATGAGTATCACTAAGTGAATGGATAGGAAATCTGTAAGAGAAAAAAAATGGCCTATTGTATTTTAGGGGGGAATTTTCTTCTTCAACACTATTATTCATTCTACTTCTACAACAGACATTTTCTCTATTCATTTTTCACACATTATGAAAGTTTGCATTGAATTCCCAAAGCTATGGTTATCAAATGTATGCAAAGCAAATCCAAATAAATTCACCTTGCTACGCATACTAGCTAGGTCTTATGATTTTAAAACTTTGTGTACTGCAGGTGTGGTCCTCATGTTCATGTGCAGGAGTGCTAGATATTTCTTATTCTTAATATAGAAAAAGTTGCATCAGGTCTAAAGGGATGGTTCTCCATTATTACGGATCAAAAACAGTATTATTGCAAGCTATTGGCATGTTATTTAAAGCTATCTTGGGTCAGTTTTAAATTGTACTCCTTTGTCAAAAATCGAAATTTCTTGTGAGTTTTCCTTCCTCAAAAGAGGAGTTTCATCTTTTTTTTCCATGTTCTATCCCCTGTGGAAGACATGTACACACCCCCACAAGGACGCATCTTATGGTTATTCCTAATTTTAGAATTCCAGATAGTATTACCACATTGCATACCATAATGAGAGAAATTAAGTATACAATTCTCAGTTGATTTTACACAGAAATCCAAGCTACAACATGTAGTGACTGACTGACAGAAAACAGGGCTCTTCGAATCTGTTGCTTTATTCATAACACACACTAATATTCAATTGCAAATTGTGAACTCATAAGCGCGTTGAAGGCCTCCACTCTGTGGTCTTCATACATGCCAAAGTTTAGGTCACTTGACTGCTACTGTATTTCAAAAGGAAATTCCATATATAACTTCTTGAATGTTATCGATAGCAAATAAAGAATTTGGATTTATAAAGGATTGCTTTTTATTCATAAAAGCATATTACTTATTATTTAAAACTTCACTAGATGCCTATTCTGAAATAATATCCAATTGTACACTCTTCTGTCCCCAAACTTTATTCACGCTTATATAGATCTTAACACAGTTATGCAATGATCTGGCTAACATCACCCTCTGGATAGTAATGAGGCCCTCTCTAACCCTTTAGCTGCTATAAAGTATGCAGAAGTTAAATGCACAGATGAAAAAAAAATTTGCTTCAATTTCATACTTCTGCAAAATGGTAATTTTGTACTTAAAATGTACAAGATGGATGTTCAGAAATATAGGCTGAAAGCCTAAATTATATTTGGTCATAATTTATGTAGTACAGTCCCAAAGAGATACAAAAAAGGCAGAGCATAATTTATCTGTTGGAATCAGAGATAGCTTTACTAAAACTCCCATTTATTCTATCCCCTATAGTCTTAACCAGCCTTTGTCCTTAGGGCGCATTCTATTTAAGCTTTCCATATTGCTGTTTGATCACATATTGTAGCCTATAATTTCTCTATCATCTGAAGCAAATTCAGCTCACAAAAATGATGATCTCCATGATAGCAAATACTGCATTTCTAAGATACAAAGTACTTATAGCAATATAAAATTATTTGCATGTAAAATGTCTATCAGGGGAACATACACTTTAATTTTGAGCATAATACTATTAGAACATAAGGTATCCAATACTTTGACAGTGGTTTCACTATGAAGAACCTAAACAGATAAATAGGACGCGATGAATAGGGTGGACACAGTCATCTCTATGGAAATTACATGCAATCTCACAGAAGTCAACAGGATTAACCAGGGTTTATGCCAAACCTGAATTTATGTTCATTTTTAAAAATACAATATTTCATTTATGAAATACAGAACTTTGAAAACAAAAGTGTAATGTAAGTTTGATCTGGCACGTGTAGTAAAAGCCTGCAATTATTCTGTCTAGCAATAGTTTATCTAAATACACTTCCACGTAGCAAATCTCAAAATTTACATTAGAACTATCCACATCGATTTAAAATAAATAAATAAATAGCTGTAATAGTTCAGTCTTGGCCTCCTCCTTAGCCTGTTAGAACTCGATGGGACTCATTTGCATGGAGGATATGTAAAAGACATTTTTATGTTGCAGAAACACTATTTTTTCAATATCTAGAGATTGTTTTTACCTTGTTTGCATTGAACTAATATCTTAGTATGTTAACAAACACAGTGTTGCTACTAGAGCTGACAGTGCCAACCTTGCAGTGAGACATAAACTCTGGATGTGATGACTTGGTCTCATTAAATATTTCCATGGTTCTTTTAATCATTAGTATTGCTATCATAAATATTCAAATATTGACAATATATTTTTCACAATCAGCACTGTTCAATTGTAGATTGGCTAAATTCCAATTAGAGTTCTTCCTTTTTGCCTCCCAAATTTCCCCCGAAGAACACAATACTCCTCTCTCTTTTTTCCTTTAATTGAGAGTAATTTTCTCTACTACTTTGTATTGGGTTTATGGTTTATTACTGACAGGGTTGCACTTAAATGGTCTTATTTATCATAGATGAATTTAAAACACAAAGCATAGATCTGCATCTGAACTATGGAAAACTTCTGTGGAATCAGAATGCATGTTTAACATGAACCTGCAGCTCACAGGCATCCCAGGATTCAGTTCAGTCACTAGTCAAGGTATCTCCAGTTAATACTTATAAGCCATATTCTTGGCAACATTCGAGAGAGAGCGTTAGGAGTCATGGGCATGTACTTCGCAAATTGTTTTGTTTTGTTTGGGGGCAGGGGGGTCAGAGATCAAAAACCAAATACAGCTTAATTTTAACTGCAATTGTAAAATCACTTCCATTTGGTATGTTTAAGCAAAAGAATGAAAGTAAACTAAGCAATTTCAAATTTGTGATTAAAAATAGTTGTGAAACACCCGAAGTATTTTTATGGCTCTTTTTTCAGCCAAGAATCTGACGTCAATTATATGCACTGGTATTCATATTACTCAGGTACTTATGAATAATTACTTATTCATAAGTACCTGGTGCTATTCTTGACTAAAAAGTTGGTAATACCTCAAATCTTTCCATCATTCCTGGTTGGGAATGGGAGTTTCCACCCATCTTGATACAAGATGAGTTTGCCTCAGTTCTTCACATCTTCCATATTTCTAAGCTGAAAAACAGAAGCATCCTTTACGTGAAATGAACTCTTCAGTGACTACAATACACCAGCTACTGCAGAAAACTGCAGCATATCTGTGCAAAAAATTTAAGAAGAGAACACTACAACCAGGCTGTTTCTGATCATCATATCATTCTGTTTGACAAAAGGTATGTTTATTTCTGTTATATTCCCAAGAGGTTGCCCTAGAGACCTCCTGAGGTCCCTTCCAGCCCAAATTTTCCTATGGCCCCAGGGTGCCAAACACAGTATGGCATTTCCTATGGCCCCAGGGTGCATTCACAAGTACGCCTCCAAACACGTCCCAACGCCAAAGCGTACTGGGGAGGATGTGGCTGCGCTTGCCTGACAGACAAGCACTAGACTATCTTCCCTGAAAGAACACCTCTGCTTTTCACAGCCTCTTTACCCTGTTCACAGGATGCCAGGTTACAATGTGTTTTTTCCACTTACTCATCATTAGATTCTCAAGATTAAAAACATCTCCCCAAAACCCCTGTCAATTCCTAAACCAAAAAAGTCTTACTTTGCTACTACTGACACAAACACCAAGCAGCATCTAAAGAATCCCCTGAAACTACACATGCTAAAGTGAAAAAAAAAAGAAAACCAAACTAAACCAAACAAAAAACCCCCACAAAATGGTGCCAAATAAAAGCCCATTTCACTGTGCCACCTCTCTTCACTTTTGACTTGTTACAGATATTTAAGGAAAAAAATGAAATGCACAAAGTGATCCTGTCTCTGGCTTCCCTACTCAGGGACGGTTTGTCTTCATAAGAATTCCAAGACTTTCTAACCCCCATTTCACAGAATGCATCTAAAACTTTATCTTATTTACACCAACTAAAAGCTGCCATTCATACACGCAAGAGCCTCACTCATTCTGATGATAACACCTAGATTAGTCTAGCCATGTTTCCCTAATACTCTTTGATACTTCAACTGCACAGCAACAGGGACAATACACACTCTGAAGCTTTTCCATACTGAGTCTCACTAAAAGCAAAAAAAAAAAAAAAAAAAAAAAAAAAAATTGAAATAACAGTCACCAACAGTTGTCTGACGCTCTTAGTGAAGCTAGTGCTGTTAGCAACCCAGGACATTTAGAAAAGGGAAATGCCAAGGAACACCATTTAGTCAGGTTTACAAGTGCACTGGAAAAAAAAATATGACTGCAGCTTTTCTTGTATGTTTAAGAATCACAGGATTGTTTACAGGTGGTTTCTGAGCATAAAATCCTATGCTTATGGAAGATTTCAATGGAGTGATAAATGCACAATAAACCTACAATTCATAGGAGCAAGCCACGGATTTCGAGGACTGCCACATATACAGGCATTTCAAAAGCAGTTAGCAGTGTCACAGAAAGTGTTTTGTACAGTAGATTCTTCTTATGGCTAAATAACTATTTTAAACAGAAAAATTCACTGCAAAGTAATTTAGCTTTAATCAAAATTACAAATCTGAGGACTGTAATAGACACAATTAGATTGCAAATCATCCCATTTTCATTACAAACTGTTACAGGCAAAGGCCATCTATTTGTATACGTTAATATCTGTACAGGAAAGGTAAATGTCACATTGGTCTGATAGTTTTACATTGATGTCTGCCACAGAAATATTGAAGTCCCCACTGTGTATACGTGCGGTATTTCTGGCATCATAAAAAAGTGAACAAATGCAGAATATAAACTCTACTGGAGATACTGTTTTCCTTTTGAAGAAACGTGGTTTAGGTTTTAGTAATTTTCTCTTTTTATGGCATCAGTCATGGATTTCCAAAAGGAGCCAGCTGAAATGCCACCAACCTGCTTTAAGAAAAACATATACTGAGTTTCAAAAATGTAACTCCTTGGTCATACAGAACTATTACGCATATTAATACTAGGTCTATTTTGGCAACCAGGGGAAAAAGAAATCAAAACTTACTAACAAAGCTTCTGAAACCTGAATTCCATCTTTCATGACAGGATCAGAAAAATACAAATTAAAAGACAACCTTTAATATCAGAATTTGGGGAGGGTCCTCCTAGATCTGCAGAACTTTAAAAATTACAGAAGAACCAAGCACAGAACCACATACATTTCAGATTATGAAATTGTCCTATTTTGAACCAGTAAAAAAGCTGTAAAAACGTTTAAACTAGATGAAATTTGGCACCTACTATATGGTGAAGCAATGATACAACTTCCTCAGTCTGAACGTCAGTCACTTCAGCTTTCTGATTCAACTTCTTCTCTTTATAAATGGGCATAATAGACATGTCCTTGGAATAGCATTATACTTGCCTTTTACACAAGTAGTGGGGCTGTTCAGTGCACAGTCTAATATTCACCATACTGGGAAAGGAGTCTTGAGTGGAAGAAGCTCTTTATGCCTACAAAAATAATAAAAACCTAAGACACCCCAAATAAGGAAATCATTCCCCCAAGGCTGCACTTGTCTAAGAACTGTAAAATAGTACACTTGACACCATCCTTCATGTAAGAGCTTCAACCAGTCATTTGTGGTTTTAGACATTAAAGATCATTTAAGATTTTGAGGGGATATTCTTTTTAATGATCTTATTGATACATCATCAGCTTTTCTTCATTTTAAGCTGTCTCAATTTGGCACTAAATGTTAAATAGAAATGGGAAGGACTCATCGGGGCGGTGTTACAACTTTGGGCTCTCCACAAACACAGCAGAATTCCCAAATTTCCCCAGTTAACAACGGCAAACAACCACATCTATTAGGATTTTTATGGATTTTTATTTTGCAGTCCTGGGGGTTGGGAGGGAAGCTGAATCTATAAAGACATTTTTCAGGGTCCATTAAGCACCTGCATTCTCTATGTCCTTACTTTAAGAACATGAACATTGAGAAAACAACATAAGGGACTAAGCAGAAGTAATAACTATATCAAAAATAAATAGCTACAGATTGCCATACAAAATTTTCCAACTCTTACCTTATACTGAAAAAAAAAAAAAAAAACACAAACGATTAAATATTAATAGCTATTATAAAGGCGTTATAAACCAAAAAGGTTAACCAAAAGTTAACAAAATAGTTAACACTAATCTTTGAAATTGAACATGGTTGTGGTAGGTAAATTAGTTAGGAAGCTTCCTTCATTTGACTAAGCTATGGACTGAATTTTCAGTAGTACCAGGAATATAGGTCCTTCCTCTCAGATGTGCGCTTCAAGTGATTTATTTTTATTTAAAAGTTCTCTTGCAAAAACTGCCCTTTAGCATTGAACACTGCAGCAAAAGCCTAGTAGACACAGTGTTTCACATTTCCAGCACTGCTGCACTAAGAAAAAAAAATGTTGACAAGGAAGTTTCTGATGCCAAACCATCGAGTAGACTTGAAAGTATAAAAGTTGCTCTTGAGAAGATTCGGAATGAGAGACCAAGACAGGCTGGTCTCAACAATCAGAGCCAAAGCAATACAAAGATGTGAGCACGGAGGTCTTGCAAACTACAAAATTTTTCTGAAGCAACACGATACAATGCAGAAATAGCTAACATATGAACAGTTGGTGACTCACAAGCGCATAGCAAATACAGACCACTTCACTGAAGCCAGCATTAAAAAAATACTATCCAAGGAAGTCAGAGTGAGGCACTGAACAATAACACATTTGGTAAGCCATGCCGAGCAGCTAATTGCCAGGCTGATAACTTGGGCTCTACATCACAACTCATGTCATGAATAAAGCGAAGCAAAATGTTATGAATATCCAACTGATTCTAAGTCATTAATACTGCAGTTAAAACTCATTGGAAAAAGATTCTCAAGAACATTTGCCTGCTCAGTACTGTGTGCCCTTTACAAAGTGGGACTAAGAAACGTAAGTAGGGAATAGTCTAGATTATATTGTCTAAAACCTAATTTGACTTAAACACCTTTTTATTTTCAGATTTAAAACCTATTTTCTAAACATCCCATGGAATTAGCTTCTTTTGCCTCCAGAAACAATACAAATAAATCAATGAGTAAACTATGTCCACCCTTAAGACCTTCTACTGCTTATTCATTTTAATCAAATTTCCCACATTCTTTGACTTTCTATCCTTCACTGCCTTGAGCTATGCATTGCAGCTACTGATGACATACAAATGTTAATTTTGTTCAAATTCAAACACAATACAGAAGAGCCCATTTTAAAGACCACTTTGCAAACATCACACTTAAAATGAAAGAACTGAATTAAACAGACTATAGAAAGGGAGAAAAAATAAATTCATTCAAGTGAATCCCTATGTTAGCTCTGTCAAATGATCTTGAGTCTCTTTGGACTAAAACAGGGATTTCTTTCCTTGAAACTTTAACAGCTGCACATTCTATGAACACATATATAGAAGGAACTCCTTTAAGAATAAACCAATTGTGAGGCATCCACAGAACCAATGATAGCAAACATCCTCCACAGTAATCAAGGGTAATCCCCACGACAGCACACACACAGCAGATGTGCAACAGTTAATGATGCTTTTTGTTCTTTTGTCATTTTTATTTTATTCCATTTCCCTTCTATGTTTTTGGGGGGGGAAAAAAAAAAAAAAAAAATGTTAAGACCACAAATAGCCATTCTGTTGTAGAAAAGAAGTAGCTCACTTATGTTCTGCCTTAATCCTAAACCGAACTGTGTCCCACATTGAGTTTGCGATAAAAAGAATGGGTTTACTTTCACTTAGATGTGTGACCACTAATACTTCCCAGTCCCTAATCCAAATACAGTATCGTTTTGTTCACCATTTAACCAGAGACCTCCTGCTGGGTCTGGCTGCTTACGTCAGATTTTCAGCTACATAAAAGCTCTTGGAAGTCACATGGCAAAAACTGGAAAGAACATTAGTAATGTAGTAAAAACAATGTGGTAACTACACTAAGGCTTAGCTTTTAAACAAAGTCTCCTCTAGCTCATGCCTCAGAAGCATTACATTAAGACTGTGTGTGTTTCATGTATTATGTGACGACTTCTATCTGAGACGAAAGCAAGTTCCCCTGCAACTCATCTCACAAACTGCTATAGTTTGATCTGATCTGTTCTGTATTAAAAAATCTTAAATTCAAATTCACCAAGGACAGGACACCTCTATGGAATGCCTCTAACGCTCACAAAAAACAAGCGTGTTATTCTCTCGTCACCTCGTATCTTCTTCACAGTTGATTAATTGTACTTATTTAGTTCACAACTGATTTACTAAACTTTCCTTGTTTCTTTTTCTTCTATGCCGGTCTTCAACTTTTTCTAGAAACTTTTGCTTTTTCTGACAAAGTGATAAACAGAGAACATACTTGTTCTTTCAAAATACATGTGCAGCTCCCCCCCCAACTGTGTTTCTAACACTATTAAAAGGGTATTGTCAGAGCAATAAATTCCATCAAAGTGTGCATTACTTTCATATTTATGCATCCTTGATGCCTCAAGGCACAAAATCTTTAGCCTTTTCTATTAAAATAGCAAAGCAATAGCAACTCCCACCAGTGACCACAAAAGTGAATCTATTATGGTTTACTGTCAATCCACCTTTCCAAGCAGGTAAAATAAAGACCAGGAAAGTCCCCATATAAATTCATTTCAAACCCACTCTCTAATATTGTCACTGGGCATCAAGGCATTATCAAGACAAAAAGCTTTCCTGCAAGTCACAAAGGTTTTGTACATTTATCATAACTGGGAATATGATCATCATAAATTAAGTATCAGTAATCATAACTTTCTTTTTAATCAGTTTTGACTAATGCCCGTTTCAAAGGCATTCATCATGTACATTCAATGATTGGCTGAATTGATGGATATGTGAGAAGAAAAAAATCAGAACTATAGTTGCAAGGGGGGAAAAATTACATGAATATTTAGAACCGATCTTGAAACAGTGGACCAGTTTCATATGGCTTATCACAGCCTATCTTTTAACCCTGAACATGTTAAATATCAGTTCTTCCTCTGGAGGCTTGAAGATCTAGGGTTAACAGCCTCTGTTTTAAAAATTCATTGAGGTACAAACAAATGGTATTGCTTGCAATGCATATGCATCACAACAAGCCAAGGGGAAAAAAAAATTTAAAAAAAAAAAAAAAACAAAAAAACACACACACGTTACCCCCTACAGGATACTTGGCAATTAACTCCAGCTATGTCAGCAATTTTTTGAAAAATTTCCTAAACATGAGGAAATCTCATCTTCACTGTGTGAAAGACAAAGCTACTGCAGTGACTCTTCCATGCATTACAATGTGTGTGTCTTACTTCTTAACCAAGCCGCTAATCACGCAAATTATTGCAACTAATTACATCTGAAGGTCTAATTAATTCTTTCAGTACCACATCATTTAGTACGCATTCACAACACAGCACCTGTTTTGAAAATCCTTGCAGTTAATTTGTTTATAAACAAACACTATTTGCATAAAATGTTTAATGAATGGTTTAACAGTTAGTACAATACTCCAGCTTTGTCTTAGTAGATTTGAGGTCATCGAAGGCCACAATAAATTAATTTTAAACTATACAAATTAATTTAAATAGTATGTGTGAATTTCTCATTAATAAAGAAAACATTTCTAACATGTTAATTAATATCTCTGTAACAGGCCAATTACTGTCTGTACAAGTGCATCTTACAGTCAAACCCTAAAGATTTTATAGGGTTCTACTTTAGTGGAGTAAGATATTCCAACTTACATGTACACGGAATACATGTACAAGTCACAGTGGCATTCAGAACTTGCATTCAGATGTCAGATAACTTTTTTTATGCAAGACATTAGCATACTTCAATATTTTTATCAAGTATTTTTAAAATCATAGAAGATTAATAACTGGTATATCGCTTCTGTATGGAACAAAGTAGTAAAATCAACTGATTTAAATGTACTTTGTCTTTATTATCTATTTATGCTGGATGATGCCTCTTTCTTGCTTTATAAATAAATAATAATATTTTATGTCATTATATGTTCCCTAATAATAAGCATTCTGATTAGAGGATTAAAGGTTGCAGACAGTATTCTGACTCAGTAGTGTTATAATTCTCCATATACAATAATATGCCAACCTGCTTCACATAGAAACTAAAAGAGAACATTATTTCTTACTATCAAACATATTCTTTGCATGAACTATCACTGAAATGTTTATAGTCCCAAAGTTTGTTTCTGATTTGCAAGCCTTTTCACATTTGATAAGCACCTACTGTAAATTTACATTCATTCATGAACTATTCTTATATTAAGAAGCTAAGAATTGTAAAACATATTTATATCCTTACCCTTGAGTAGTGTTGCCCCTTAATGCATGTTTTGATGAATTCACATCGTTGTACTACACAGCACTATGTACTACAGTATCTGTTTCAATAGGGTGAATAAGGAACAAGGGAACTAAAACCAGTGCTCATTTTCTTTTGAATGTGAAATTTACTGTGACTGTAACCAACATACCCACCTCAGCCAGACACTCACACCACAAAATCACTCGGGGAAACCAATTGCCTATATTTGCTTCCAAAACCACTCTTAAGTATGGATAATCTAACCTTTTTCCAACACAGGTTGCTCTTTCTGATGTGGGGACTTACCAACAAGTTTCAAAAGAAAAAACTAGAAGCGTGATCAAGGATAACACAGTGTGAGGAGCGTCCGTGGATATATCACAATCTGAAAACACAGATTTATACTGGGTTATTGACCTAACATTGGCTACTTAAGATCTGTAATTCATTTCAGCATTATGAGGGGTCTTTTTGGAAAACAGACACTTTCACTTTTCTTATGCTTTAAAAAGTTTTATAACCTCCAGCTATCACATGCTGCGAGTTCTAAAAATGTAAGAGACAGGATTTCTTCCATTTTCTAAGAAATACAAATTATTCAGCATGTTGACACCAACATCGACTATTACTCACAGACCAAAACATCTTAGCCAGATCAAAATTTAAAATGATGCAAACCAGTGATGTCAAAGGAGAAAGACTAAGTTATACAAAAGAGAATCTGGCCTATCTGATTAATGTTCTGCTAAGTGCTTCTCAATCCTATCCATTCTCTCCTCGTGTCTCAGACTGTACAACATATAGCTTGATTCAATTTAGCATGAGTTATTTTTGAAAAAGACTCATCAAATATGTCAAGTAAAAGATCGGGTTTGATATGTAGAAATTCACTAAGAAAAAACCTGAAGCTTTTACTTTCCTATTATACATTTCTTTCCTTTTACAGTACACTAGTTATGATTTATAGAAGTGTTTTAAATGCTTTTTCATGAAAACAGATTATATGAATTTGCTTTAAAAAAATTAACAAAACTTAACACTCTTCCCTCTCTGTATGCAAAATTTCTTGCATTTTAGATCTCATTCCCGTAAGACAACAGCCTCCTTTGATAACACCTGTATAGCAATTAATTAAAACTACACTCTTTATATCCCATCCACATAACTCTGTCTGCATGAGACAGACAGAGAAAGCATGAAATACACACACAACTATTTTCAAAATACAGAAGGAAGATAAACTTGCTGGTTTAAATGAAGAGCTGAAAGGGGGTTTTGTTTGCTGATTAAGATGAGCATTTTCGTCTCCACAGCTTGGTTATATTCTGTTCTATTGTAAGAGTTAAAGAACCTTGAACATTTGATATAAACAAGACAGAACTTTAATGTCAAAGATAAGTTGCTCAGGCAGCTGCTGAAGAAAACAAGGCCACAGCTAAACTACAAACAGTGTTAGTGCTGCGTCTAACTTAATAAGTTATTTGAAATGTCCCATGCACCAACGTCCAAACTATTAAAAACAAACTAGCCTTTTTTTTTCTCTTCTCCCTCAGCAACGGTTACCCTGAACTCCTGAGATGGCTCTCCTAACATTAAGAATCACTAGCATTTCACAAATAAAGGAGATCACTATGTGAAAAATTATCTTTTAAAATGGAGTTTAATTTGCATATAAGGAACAGGAGATTTATGATGAGCAACACAGCGCAGCACTGCATCTGCCTAGTATCAGTCGTAATTTAGATTGTTTGTGACCGATCTTAAATTCTAAAGCATGGAGAAGATGAAGTGCTCTGTTGCTGTGTTATTGTCAGGAGTCTAAGACTTACCAGAGATTTATTAGTAATCTTATCACAAACATGTCTCAAGTTTTTGCTTTTAATATGTGCCAAGCTCCTCTGAGGAATTTTCCTCACTGCAATTATATTTCTCAATGCATGCATTCTGAAGCTTAGTTGATTTCCTTCCCAAAATAAAGCGACCTATCATTACACTACAGTAGCTCTGCTACATTTTTCCTCTGCTACTTAATAATCAATGTATTCATCATTAAAATCTGAGCCCTGAAGCAATGGGTTTTAGCATATTCTAATGACTAGCGACTTGCAAATTACATTGACCTTTCATGTACATTCTGTAAGCACCTTGTTCTAATGTGTACTGTATTTATAGTTTGCCAATACAAACTAGCCAAAGATTGGATAATTACTGTAATCTATTAGCTCGATTGCTTTCCCTGCTCATTTGTAGCATGTGCCATATAGACCATTTTCAAAACCTGGCCTATCCTTCATCTCTTGCAAGCCCAGAAAGTAAGAAATACTTTATCTTCACAATATATACACTTACTAATACATGAAGAACACCCCATCTCAGCTCAAGGATATTTCAGGAATAAAGAATCTTCTTTACTATTAGTGTCATAATGCTATTTGTGACTGACAAAAAACACAGCTCACTGAGTGTAAACTTTACTTGAAGACTGTCAGGCCAAGTTCCATTTCTACCCTTTACCCGACTTCCAAACAGCATTTAATAGGAACTGCTCCCTTCTTGTCTTAAAGAAAGATAAAAAGACACTTTTCCTAAAGCACTGAACTTTTTTTTTTTTTAAGCTATAAGTAAATATTTCAAAGAAAGCTTTAAATACTTTTTTATAAAGGCATACTGTTGCAACTTAAGACAGATAAGAAATACTACATGGAAGTATTAGCTCAAGTCTCTTTCTGTTCTTTCCGTTGACAGTCTATTTCAAGACAGTTATGGATAGATAACATTACAGACACTGGTAATTAAAACAACACTAATTTTGTCTCAGTGGCTGCGCTTTGTTGTTTGAAATCATCTATCACGGCCTTCATGCTTCACACAATGAGAAGACATTTGTCTAGTCACATTCTGCTTGGTCAACACTTTTGCTAATATCCCAGCATACCTGGATGCTACTGCACTGTTAAAGAGGCAAAACAGTCTTTCCTCCAAAAAGACCATATTAAATATAGTGTTTTGAACTCTTACTCAGAGAAATTCATTATTTTGGGCTACTTTTTTATCAAATAATACATTAACGCCTTTTCTTTAAAATGGTTTGAAAGAAATACTGCTCTTCCTCACATTTTAACTGAGACAGCATCAGTTTAGCACACAAACCTCTGTCCAGCACAGGAAAAAAGAAAGCTATATTGACATATCAACATACATTCTGAAACAAAATAAATGCTTAAAATGCCTGGCCCCATATACTACTGATTATTTTGATTGCATTAGTTTAATTGATTTATAGACACTAAATTTTTCTTCCAAGTACTTTTTAATATTCTTAAACGTCATTTATTTGAGTATTAAGAATTACAGCTTGCAGATGCTTTATATTTTGAAAAAAAAAAAAAAAAAAAAAGGCAGAAAAGAGTAGTATTTCATTA
>KL256341.1:24567-55377 GCA_000699545.1 Podiceps cristatus
AGCGGTAACAAAGTAAACCAAAGCACTTAAGATAGATTTCAAAAGATTGTTACTGAATGACACAAGACAAACAGGAAAGATCATTTAACACGAGACTAAATTCAGCAAGGCCACAAAACAAAGAACTGCTGTCTTGCTGAACGGGGCTGATGCTACAGAGTTACTGACTAAAGTGAGCCCTATCCCGCAAACCCTTACATTGATGAACCAGGGTGCAGTTACTGGGGGCTTCCACCTCAGCTAGTGTAAATCTGCCATCATTGCCTACCTGATTGAAGAAAAACACATCAGAAATTGAATTATCTAGAAGTTAACCATACATAAACTCAATGTTTTCTACCTTTTAAAGGCTTTCTGTCAATTTCCTTTAATTGAAAAGGAATTTCATAGTGGCCCACGTGTAGTTTAAACACAAGGTGAAATCGCAGCAGCCTTGTTATTCTAGCTGCTCTCTTCAGGATGGTATCATAAGCAGAGATACAAACAGATAGGGCTTCAACTTTACACAGAGAGGAACCCTCCAATGCTCAAAAGGTGGTATGACCAATTAATAAAAATCATAATCTTACCATAGTTCTATAAATTAAAAAAAAAAAAAATTTAAAACAGAAAAAGTCATTAATTTGCAAATCATAGCCTTCTCAATGAAGCCTAAAATAGAAAAAAACTTGGCACCTCTTCCATCTTCAACAAAATTAAAATGGTCATAGCCCAAGACATTCAAAAATTTGTCAAAAAGTTACATAAGGACTGACTGCAGTAACATTGAGACAAAAAGTACAAACACTTGAACGGGAAAAACAGAATAACAACTAAGTCAGAAAACATTAGCAAAATACAGGTTTATTCTCATGAGCTAATGAGTATCCCTCAAATTTAACAGAGCTCAAACTATCTGCCACCGGCAGGGTAAGAGCAGGAACCCCTCAGGATTTAGGTTTCTATGGCTTCATTACAAAAAGTTCTTGCTGGCAACAAGTGGCTTCTTCAGTCAGATATTTGTCAGTTTGCAAGTAGGTGTTCTGGGAACTGGTAGGTTGTTTGCTACTGTGACCGAAGAGAGGAGAAACCCTGGCCTCTTGGCTTCACAAGGTACAATGATTTAGCTAGTTCTAATTTCACTGGTTTAGTACACTGGGAATTCTTCAAAGGGATTGGTATTTTATTGAATGTTACTGTATTTTAATTGCAGTGAATTTAATAGAAAGCCAGTGGCATATGAAGTACAGTAAAACTAGGAAATGAACCACTAAATAATACAAAGTTTCACATTTATTATAATTTTCAGATAATAACAAAGCAACATGAATGAGCTTTATCAATGACATTTTAAAGACACAAGTGAAATAAAGTAAATAATTTCAAGCAAGCTATACCAACCTTCATACCCTTTTATAATCCTTTTTAAGATTAGTATTCAAAAGAGAACTATTAGCAATGGACTAATTGCATGAGATACAGTAAAGCACAGAGTCCGCAAAAGGAAAATGCCCGTTTCCCAATAACTATTTCTGCAATGAATGAAGAAGCGCAAGTCTTTCCACTTTCCATCACTCATTTGCATGAATTCACTTTTTTTTGCCTTAAGAGGTTGTTGCAATGTGTGTTAAAACACACAGTGCAATTTGAACTCCATAATATCACAAAAGAAATATTGTGTTAGTATAAAGTGTAAAAATATGAATGTTGTTAAATTCTTCGAACAGAAACAACAGTGCAGCACTGCTCAAAAGCACCACCCAAAGGTAGAAGTGATGTAAAAACATTTACAGAACTGCCTTTTTGTGCCTGTGTGTGGTTTTTGGTGTTTGGGGTTTCTGGGTTAGTTTTTGGGTTGTTTTTTGTTGCTGTTGTTAATTTCAGAAAAAAAACTAATGTAAAAAATGACAGTGTGTTGAAACCTGACAGAGGCTTTTGATTGAAGTGGCTGATTTCCACAGCTGCACCTGTAAGAAATTGATGATAATGCTGTCTAAACCATTCATTATGATTTGGAACTTTACTCAAATGAACACTACATTTATAAATTTCCTGGACATGTGTTGTAGATAGTATGACAAAGTACTGTTTTCAACTGAAAATTCCTTTGACCTAATTTTATAAAAATCATGCAAAACTGGGGAAGATAATTTATTTCTAAAGCCTTCTGAAATAGCTGAAGTTGTATTTTTGGAATAGTATGCATCTAAGTGAAATATATTCATTGGGCAAATTCAGCCACCAATTGTATTAAAAAAAATTTCTTTATTAGAATTATAAAGGTAAAGGATAAGACTTTTTCGTGTTACCAACAATCAGTTGCTTCTTACACAAAGAACATTTATCTTCCTTCTAATCATACTCACAATATTCCTAAGGCTGAAATAAGCAACAACTTCACATTTAAGAAAAATACATAAGCATAAACTTTGAGTATAAACCATGTAATGTTAATCTTGAACTGCTAACTGGTAATATGTTTTGATGGAATAACCACTTTAACAGCTTATTAGCCAGACACTTTAAACGAGAGGAATTTGATGCATTCTTATTCAAAATAGTGCATTACACTAACATAAAGTGACTTAATATATTATTCCTTTAACTTTTGCAAAAAGACTCTAGATATGAGGAAGTCTAACATTGCCATATATCTTCCAGATTTAAGTAGGTTAATTTGCTGGGGGATGGTTTTGCCCTTTTTACTGACATTCATTGCTCACAAAGAAAAGTTGAGAAATTGTGAAGCAAGAGATACACTGAAACACCAACTCACTGGAACACAGATCAAGTACTAGAAATATTAGTAAAAGATAGCACTTGGCACAGAATACAGATCTCTCACCCGCAGTCATAGCGACACAAATACCTTCAATAGGAACATTTTCCGTACTAAAGTTGCCTTTGTCTGCATGAGTGATTAGAACCAAAACCAGGCAGAATGCTTATTTATTAATGCAGAAAGGATGCAGTACAGTTTGCTCTGCATGCTTCTGTTGCAAGAGTACAAAAATAAGCTAATCTACAAAACTCCCTCATCAAAGAAACAAGACTTGTTATTCTGTTCTCATAAGTATGCCTACACTGTGATTTCTACCACCAACTGGATAATTAATTCTTGTTTCTTATTCCTCTTTGTTGAGGAAGTCAGGGAAATAACTACTTATTAGGATAGACATAACACTGAATATCAAAATTGGGTTTTCACAAATGTATTGTAACATAAAATCACATTTCATCCTGGAAAATGTACTGAGTTACATTAAATCCACAGACGATTGTCCAGCATGTTCCCTTTTTCTTTAAATTTCAATACATTTCTGCAAAGCAAACTTAGAGCGTTTTTAAAGAATATTTGCAATACTGTGATACACAGTCCTGGTACTTCAGATTTTACAAACACTGCAGAACAGGAATAGCCATCTTCTTGTTAAAGGAACTTACTGTTTTTTCAACAGAAGTCAGCCTGTAAGGCAGGGCAGGTCCTGCAGGCTGAGCGGGAAGCTACGACTGCCGAGCTGCATCGATAGCAATGCTACACGCAGGCTCGCAGGCAGGTAGCTGCAGCGCTTACTGCGCAGACACTAGAGGCCTTTCCACTCAAGAGAAGCCAATCTCAAACTCCAAAAAAGACCTTCAACTGTGTAAGGGAGGAAGAAACTGAGGGCATCCCAAGTTCTTTCTATCAAGAAAATTGCAGGTGATGGGAGAGATCTTCAACTACCATAGTAAGACTTTCTCTCCCATCCCTGCAGACGCTGCAGGGGGAGGTGTGTAATTGGTTCACACCTTCCAAAGGAAGCAGTGACGTTTAATTGTTACATGCTGCTGCCCAGTCCTTTCTCCCTCTCTTTTCTACAGATCAAGAGAATAAAGTTTCCCCATATTCCACAATAAGATGTTGTAATCTTAGATTAGACAAGCTTCACAGTCTGTATGAACATTATTTACAGGAAAGGGTGCAGAGAGAAACACATCCCTCCCCACGTCTTCACAAGAATCAAAAGGTTCACTAGCAGGTATTTGGAGATTTTACCGAAAGCATTAGTAATTCCTTAGAAAATAGTAAACTACTTTGAAGTTTGAAACAACCATAAATATTCGCACACAGCCTAGATGCAAGACTTCTGCCCTCCACATTAGTCTGACCTCAGCAGATCATTGGAGGAGCGTGGATTATGCTCAGGCAGCCAGCAGATACCTCTCACTGCAAAACATGTGCCCACTTTTCTTCACTTGTTGCCAACTTTGTGCCATAAAATCACTTTCTTATAAGGTGTCATTCAGGAAATTCACAGGACAATGACCCTATACAGTATGTACCAATTTCAGCCATGAGAAAAACAAACGCAATCAGTAATGGAATTACCCATGGTTTTCAGCTTTCTCGCTCTTCTAGGCACAATATGGAGTTACAAAATCAAACTGTTCATATAGATTTCAGCCAAACCTCAAGCATGCTTGGAATTGTGTCAAGACAGTCAGTCTTTTGTGATAAAGAGGTCAAATTCCTTGTTAGAATTACCCAAGAAGTCAAATTCCCCATAGAGTTTCAAGGAGACATTCACTTCAATTCACTCATTTGCAATATTTTTTTAGAAAAATCCTTTTTGCCACTATTAACATAATTGTTCGATACCAGACTACTTAATAATCTGAGTTGCACTGCAATATATATATTAAAAATTAGCTTATTTTTTTTCTGGGTTTGATTCTTTTGGTGGTTTTGAGACCAGTTCCTCTTACTTGCCCTGTCCCTTTCTGACTGACTCTCTTTAATTCATAAGCTTTTTATTAGAAGTCGGCCCAAACAGTAACCATGCATCCAACTTGATGATGCTGATTCAAACCTACTTTGATTCCAGACTTCCATGAGGAATGCTTTCAGTACTCCTATAGGATTTGACTAACAACTTCTGACAAACTCAAAGATTCAGCATCTGGGAGTTCATTACCTACACCAACACATGAGCAGAAGCAGGAGCTGAATGTAACACCCTTGTCTTTACCTCTGAAAGAAACACTCAGGGATGTCTAGCAGAAATAATTGAGACAGGAGATCATAATAACAGAACGTATGAGCAGATGAGTTAAAAAGATTATCTGGGCTCCCTCATGACTCCCCTCTGTGATGGACCTTAGACAGTAGGGAGAACATACAGGTATCCTGTTCCTTAGTACAGGAGAAGTGTCTGATATGGCATCTCAGTCTTTGCCTTTTCAAATACATCAGAGTTGGCACATGACACTGGTACAGGTCTTATGGTGTTCAACTTGGGGATCAGTGATTATTGCTCAGATCTCCTTTAAGTCACTCATTTGTTCTTAACAAGTTTGAGAAATAAGGATACCCAAGGCAGAAACATCCACACTAATTACAGTTACATATGAAAAGTTATGAGATGCTTGGTGAGAATTACTAAAGATAATACAGGTAGCAGATATATTTTAAGTAAGAAAGTGTCAAGAACAAAATACTCTTACTCTCTAACTGGGACAATGATTGTTAGTATATCATTGTAAAACGAGATTGCTAGGTAACAGTATTCAGCCTGAGCACATTTTCATCATCAGTGTTCAACACCTAAAGCTGATGGAACACAGTGATGGGAGAAAGTTGTGTCACCTTCCAACAGGTGAGAAAAGTGGGATAAAGACTTGTCATTCTGTTATCTTTCATACCTTCCACACACCTGCAAGAACCAGGCAAAAAGGAAGACCTCCAAACAGGCTTTTAACAACGAAACTTCACCAAGGGCCCCCTCAAAACTCCAGTGACTATCAGCTCTATTAACATTACAACAGAACTCATTTGCACTGAGAATCTGTCAAGAAAAGAAATACAAACAAAATGCAAGAGGTAAAGAGACAGCCAGAAAGGAAGACAAATAACAGTTGGGAAGTTGCTCCTTGGAGTATTTAGAAGAGCTATTTCAGAGGAAGAGATGCTCACCTTTTCAAGGACCATGTACTCAGAGGTGAACATGAATCAAGAAAATTCCATTAAACTAAATCCAAAAGAATTCATGAGAATAAGCTGAGATGCTGAAAAATAATACCTATAAGTAGATGTAGATTTCTTCCACTTCTCATTCAAGCATTTTATTTATCACTATTTCAAAATTACTTTTTCTGTGAATTGCTTTTGCAAACTGGTGATATTCCAATTCCAGCTTACAAAATGAGATTATTATGTATTTTAAATTATATAAATTCTTACTCATTTACACTGATCTTTTTTCAAAATACAATTAAATCACATATTTGGCCAAATAGACATAATGTTTTTTGCTCTTGAGTTCTGTAAACACAACAAAAAGAACATTGTCTTCGTAATTAAGTATTAAATCCCTTTTGTATAACTTAAAAATTATAAAACCTAAAATCGTATTAAATAGATAAAAATTTCAGAGGCTATATAAGCAAATATGTAAGATTAGAATGAATTATATGCATCTTATAGTATCACAAAGTTTCACAAGTTCACAATATTTTCCCTTATTTATTGACATTAAACCACTTTAAGGGGAGAGAAGTGGAAGAGGTGTGAAAAGGGTCACTGCTACTGTGTATATGTTAGGAGGCAGCAACATGCAAACACTACTCTCCAGTCATCTAAGTCAACCAACACTTAGTACCATTACTAAAATTACTATTAATAAATATCCTGAAATGAATCACATATCACAGCTCCTGTTTTCCTGGGGGGGAAAAAAAAAAAAAAAAAAAAAATCAATGCACTATAGCATGAGAAAAACAAAGCAACACTTCAAGATCTACCATTACTACAGTCTAGATTAAAGGACTCAAGATTTCTGGTTTTATTTAAACCTGTAACTTGCAAAATCCATTGGCTTTCCTTGAACTAAAAGCTGCAGATCTGCCCTTTTCTCCTCTGTACTTTCAACATAATAGGTATTATTACCCATAACTTTTTATTTAAAAGAATTGTGTAGCCAGGAAAATGAATGAATTTAATTATCAATGCAGTGTGAAAAAAAAAAAAAATCATTAGAGCAAGAGCCTGGAACAATACGTATTAACAATAAACAAAGGCTATTAAAAACAGGTTTTAAAAGTGTCATTCTTTCTTCAATTCTTAAAATGTAAATAATACAAACACAGAAACAAGAGAACTGTACGTAAACATCTGCAGTCATTGGCAAAAGATGAGCCTAAGAAAATGCTAAATGACTGACTGGATCATTTAACTTTAAATCTATACTTTATATAGCAATATGGAGAGGTCATTTGATTGCTATGCATAAAAAATTTAGAATCCTCATATGATCTAAAAGTTTCACCTTCATAAGACAATTTTCATTATAAAATTGTATTTAATGGCATTCATACATATCTGCCATCTCAGCTTTGTAATATTATATTTCTATAGGCTGTTGACTATGCATTATAGAAATGACTATTTAAAAATAGAGTAGAACTTTTTTCCTTTATACTTTACAAATTCTCCAGTTTCCTTCATAGATGTATAATGAAAACATGTGGCCTCTTAAACACAAACTGTAAGTTGTTGCACAAAAGAATTTCATCAGCTAGGAATCAGCCTTTTGCAGCTGTATTTTCTGGGCAAGAAGGTATCCTCAGCCATAGGCTTCAGGCTGCATTCTCTGCATGTGGAAGTTTATATTGAGTCATGAATCAGCCTTTGAGGATTTGGAAAGAGATTTTTCTATTTTCATCTTGTGATCTCACATAAATTAATGAATAATCTGGGCCAATTTTTTTCTCCCCAGCAGCATGCAAAGCTTCCTAAATACTCAAGAGAACAATTTAGACTAAAAGTTGTGGCTACTGAAAACTTATGTTATCAAAAGAAGAAAGTACATTAAATATGTACTGTTGTTGTGAAAAAGCAGGCCAAAATGCTAACTTCAGATATATGGGAGCAGTTTCTACTAAAGTTTACAAATGTGCTTCCAGATATACTTTGGCCTTCCTGATTAAAACTTAATTTACTGAAGTCCTGACTCAGAGCTGCTTTTCAAAGTAGACTTATTTACTTCATTATTTGTTTTTAAAAAGTGTACTAGTAAAATACTTCTCTGCCACTTATTTAATTCCAATAAATAAATAAAAAAAAAAAAGTTATTAGATAGCACAGCTACACACCTACTAAGAACAGCTGGTTGTTAATTGGGTTGAGAAGGAATTGTTGTAACTGAAGCTGAGTGAACTAATACCAATGGATAGGAAACAGCCACAGAAGATAGCAAGTAAGGGTAGATAACATTGCACAGAATGTAAAGGTCAATTTTGATTTTTCTCATGTATAAATGGTCTTGAAACAAGCATTATTTCAAAACTGGATTATTTATGCTGATGTCTTAACAAAAAACCCACATTGATATAGTATATAAAGAACAATTAGAAAAATAACATAGTTTTTAAAATGAGTTACTATATTAAGTTCATTAGTAGTTATTTAAGATGGGGTTTCTTTTTTGTGGGGATGCTCTTCATAATGAAGTCATACAACATTCTGTAATGTTTCCCAGCCTTAGGCTTTATTCTGTAAGACATTTCAGACTATTTAACTTTACTACTGGGAATATTCCCTATTGATTTCAAAGGGATTACTTGTAGAAGTAACTACAAGCACAAGTATTTGCAGTAGTGGAGTCTCAGACATCTTTTCCCACCCTTTTCCCCTGGAGAAATCAGAAGGGAATCTAGAGTTTGAGAGACATTACGCCAGAGGCCTAAAATGTTACAAAAAATAAAAATTTGAAGTGAACCATACTGCATGCCAAGAAGTCTTTCTAAGTGCGGGGCTAGAAACTAACGACGGATCTTACTGTGGAAAGAAGGAGACAATAAACAGGTTAGAAAGATACAGGTTAGTAGAAAATAAATGTGAACCAGATTTACCCATGTTGTTGAGCAGTGAAACCATTGAAGGATTTAAGTTAATAGCATTAATGATATTAATGCAAATCAATTTTTAGGCATTTCATTTAGCAGACTGCACAGGTTTCCTCTATAATCAAAGAAGAAAATTTTCCTCCTGAGAGAGCAATTATGAGCAACAAAGTCAGTGTCTAGAACTTGGTAGTGGGGTTACACCAGAAAGATGCCAACAGAGCCTTCCCATGTCTAGACTCTCGAAGGAACCCAGGAAATTACTATGTTCCACCAGAGAGGAAAAAGAAGTCAGGAGTATCCAGCAGAGAAACCTCTGCCCTGTGTACTCCCCTGCTATTTCATAAATGCCAAACTCTCGCATGGCACCTCTCTAGAGAACTTGCTGGAGCCCTCATTATGATAGTCCATGCCCAATTCCCACACAGATGAACCTGAGCTTTCCAGGAGTAAACTTCCTCCCTTTGTTACTTACAGGTGACTGTGCCTTCCACAGTGATTTAAAAAAAAAAAAAAAAAAAAAAAAAAGCCACTGAGGAATATAACAGAGATCAGGCCAAGCCACGTTCACCACATCATCTACTAACTGAAGCCATTAACCACATACCTTCATTGTTTTCCCACTTAATCATTCAGTCACAGTGGGCACAAAATATTTTATTCCCATTTGGTTTCAGACTTTGAAGCTTTGAGGATTTATTTTGCATGCATAAACTTTGAAAAAAAAAAGTTCAGATAGCTAAAGCAGGGAGGATCAGAAGTCAGATTACGTAGGTCCTATTTGCATTCTTGTATCGACTTACTGTACAGTCCTCAGCATGGGGCAACTTTCTATGAGATACATTCTGCTCTCTCTCCTAATCAACAATGCACAGCAACAATGCTACAAAAAGCATCTTGCAAAGTATTTGAGATCCTTGGATGAAGGGCATTTATCAAAGCATTTTTTTCTGATATTAACTGTGAGAAAATTAGTAGAATAAAGATGGTCCTTTTTCTTGCCCACTTGCAGCAATGATTACAGAAAAGATGCACTTCATATGCCACAGTTTGAATCAATAGTGCAGCAGTGACAAAGAACCAACATCAAAGAAAATATTTTGGAAGAACATAATTTATTTTTCATGATTTTATACATAGCACTACAGAATCATAGTTCAATCTTTGTATTTGCAAGTGAATCACCTCTATCTGAAAGTACAATTCATATGTGAGCTGAAAAGAAAAATGTCTGTCTTCATCATTCCCACTATTAGGCAAGCAGATGACTCAATCTAAATGACCATGTGAAAGAAAGAAAAAAAAAAAAAGACCAACACAGATCAATATCCTCACCATGATTCCTGCATTCCAATAAATACCAAACCACAAGGAGCAACAGCAGAGGGAAAAAGAGCATCAAAATATCATTTTAGGAAAAGCAGTAAATAGCTAAAACCAAGCTGAAAACAAAGAGCCAATACATTTAATAAAAAGAAGGTAAACAAAACGCTTTGCCATTAGCATCGGTGCCTGTGGTTATCTTGTATGTAAGTAACAAAAGAAACCACCATAAACCTTTGTGTACGGCATACATATGCCATAGTGAAAAATACAACAAAAAGAAAGAAAAACTAATACTTCCACGTAAACAAGACACTATTTTTCTGTTTGGGTGGTTTCAGGAGGTGGTGTTCTTGTTTTTAATTAAAAATAAATAAATAATAATTTCTTCTTTTTCCTATGGGCAAAACATACTCTTTTAGGAACACTAAGGTGATGTCAAACAAAGAAATACCAGATACTAAATCAGATTAGAGCTAGCTCAGCATTGGGGAAAACACACCAGGCCAGCAGCTTTCAAAAATTCACGAGTGAACTTCCTTGCTGTAAGCAGAGCTCTCTCCTAGCCACATCTCTGGGTCCATGGTCCTGCGTCACACGGCTCCCTCCGTGGGTGGCACCAAGGAGCAGATCCAGTGATTTGTTAACATTTGTCGCTCTGCGGCACAGCCCTTAGGTGTGTACGTGTGTTCAGGGATTTAAACAGACTCATCATGAAACTGCCGGTTCTGTCCCAACCTAGGCCTTCACTCAAGTGAGAGGATGAACCAGTTCCCTGAAGGCAAGGCAACAGGTAAGCTCAGCTCTGTAGATAACACTTTCTGCAGGAAACAAGTTACTCTCCTGCAACAGACTACTTCTGGGTACAGCAGCTGATCTACGTACATTTACTCACTATTCCCCTTTTCAGTCTAGCTTGTTAAAATACTGTGAAAACAAAACCACAGAAGGTATCCATCTCAAATAAACAGCAGAACCCTAAGACTGCTGCAAGAATATTTATTCCTGCACAGTAACTACAACTATTGTTAACTTACAGAATTCAGAGTACTTAAAACTTCTGGGTGCTGGTAAGTACCTGTCTCACAGTAAAAGCCAAGATCCCCTCATCTTTCTCAGCCTTCGCTCCTAGAAGCTACAGCCATGGAGTTCAACAACCAAGTTCTTATTGGAGCTACTGACGAGGACCAGAAACTCAGGATGTGCATGCATCTACTACATAGATTGAGAGTAGTCTAGGATACAATCCAAAAAATTAATTAAGCACATAAGTCATCCTCTGGTGGAACTTACTGATAAAATTCACCTGACAAGGCATGTAGTGTATGGAGGAAAAGGAGAGATTAAAAGTTTAATTTTAAAATATATCCCAAAATATTCCACATAGCTATTTCGGGCCTGGACACATCACTTTGTCACTGTACAACACTCTGTAAGGAAATTTCAGAAGTCAAGCCTTGTACTACAAAGGTTTTTCTTCCCATGTTACTTCAAGAGAAACACTGCCAAGGAAAGCTGAAAGGTTCTAAAGACAACTCCTTAAGACTGCTGAACAGGTTAAAGATTGAGTAATCATCTGGGTAACCAAAAGCAAACTATTAGAAAGCACCTTAGCTTTTGGCTGTGCAAATTCTCAAAATTCTCAAGCAGAATATCAGATATTCAAGCTTGAGAAACAACAGACCAAGAGACAATGGAAAACCTCTGTGCAATGCTGACAAAGCCCGTATTTGAACCTATAGCTTGCATGCACGACAATCACTAGAATAACGTCTATACTCTGGCACAGAACACGAGGGACCCTATTGCCAGAAATCAAGGGACTTTGGAATAGATACTTGATAAATTATTTTTGTTTATTTAAATAAAACAAAATTCATAAAAAAAAAAAAGAAAAATTCATTTAAGAAATTAAAGTTATTTTGCACTTTTGTCCTTATTTATTTTCCCTCCTTCTACTATAATGTTGTATCTTTACTATCCACACTCTGTTGTAATAGAGTGATCTAAATGAACCAGCAATTCATATATTTCAGTCTGATACAAGAACTGATCAGTATACTGAAATGCCATTTGTGCTTTGAGTTGCCTATGGATGGAAGGGGGAGCTGACTGATAATCATATGTGATTTTTCAGTTTTCAAAAATAGGACACTAAGAGCGTGAATTGTATTATAAAGAAATAACAGTAACTTTAAAAGCAGGTCAAATGTTCACTAGTCTTAATTTCAGTCCTTTAAACAAAATTATCCTTTAAGGAATATTTCTTTTCCTTGTTAAAAAAACCAAGCTTTCCTGCACACGTTTCCCTATCTCACAAACTATTATTCTTAAAAAAACAAAAGCCTCCATTAACAAAGCTAAGAAATAGAATTCCATCATAAAGGCTAAATGCAAAAAGACAGACTCATCAGCTCACTGACTATTCCAATCATAGCTGAATATTTTACTACTTTCTAGGACACATTTAGCCATTAAAATTTTGGGATCATATCTAGCCATTTAAAACAAGGACAGTTTGCAAGACGTGAATAAAACACAACAGATAGTATTACTAAACAAATACTTTGAAAAGCTCTTAGCATAAACCATCCTCCAAATCCCACACCTTCCCATACAAATATCTGAAAATAGCTCTGGCTCAAGATCCTTTAAATCTTTTCTAACACATGGTTTTATAACCCTGTAAATTTTGTATTTTATTTTAGGACATCAGACAAATGCATTGTATTTCTACTGTCATTTGCATAAAAAAAAAAAAAAATCAAAAGAGCAAAAAGTTTGTATTATGCCAAAAGTATAGAATATGCCAAATGTAAATTTGAACATTGCCAAAAAGCAACTGTAAATCTCATTTTATCAGTTTACAAATGGAATATAGCGCAAATTAGGGTGGATTAACCTGGTTTTTAGAATTCAGAAATCAAAGCTTTGGAGTTCACCAAACCACCCTTACATGCAGTCTCTTTGGATGTCTTTAATCTGAAACACAGACACTTTAAAGGCCTCAGAACCTGACGCAAGTAAACTGACTTTAAGTCTAAGAACAACTTCAAGTTGAACTACATTCGCTAGAAAAAAAATCTCAGGGTTCTAATTTTCTGCCAGCAGTTCATACAGTATGTATAACACGCTCTAATTCTTATGTGTCAAAACAATCATGTTCATTAACATTTCCATTGCGCCTGCACTACTTTCGATGTATAATTTTATAAGAACCATTCCCTAGCTACTTAGTACTCGTCAAGAAACTCAAAAGAAATGGGAAGCAAAAATTGCAAGCACTATAGGCAGATAGGCAGATTATATATTGATATAAACAGTGCTTAACTAAACCTATTCAGAGACCTGGAATAGACATTAAAAAAAAAAAAAAAAAAAAAATCCCCATTTTATAAATACAGGGAAATAACTTCAGAAGCATGTGAAATATTGCTCATCTTTTTCCAGCATGGAGAGAATCCATTGGCCATAAGTCTTTTTCCCTGCTCAGAAATATAATCCCCACCCCACCAGAGTCATGGCAAAATGCACTTTCTAGCTATTTCAAGAAAGGAAAGGAAAAAGTCTGCAAGCTTTCCTTTCACTTTAATGAAATCTTTCCCTGTCTCTCTCTGTTCTCACCAGTTACATCAAGTTGGAGATATTCAGGTAGAAAAGCCAACACAGTAACACTGAGAAAAGAAAAGAATGCAGAACATTTTGATAAGTGTTAGACAGCTAATTTCTAAAGGAATTCATCAGGCCTACTTTTTCAAAGTAGCTGACAATACATCTCTTCAGACTTGTTGCATTTATCTGGGAGGTGTTAAGTATCACTCATCTTTACATCTTCATCAACAGCAAACATTAAGATTATGGAAAGATGGCAAATTTGAGTAAAAGCTGTATTATTTTGGCTAGATTTGTGAACAAACATTAGAACAAACCCATCACCACAGAAGCAAGTGAAAAGACTTAGCTTAACCAGAGGCAGTTTAAACATGCACTATATCTTGTACGTCCCGTGGGAAGTTAAGACAGTATGAGAAGTACCTCAGCACTCTTAATGCAAAAATCTCAGGGCTCTGCAGTGTACTGTAGTGACTTCTCACCGAGGAAAGGTATGAATTTACATACTCACTACTAGATAACAGCAACAGAACACCAGCGCAGTATGATAGATTACAAGTTGGAGAGCTACAGAACAGCAGATCTGGGGATTTTTAGGGGAGCTTTGTAAATCACTGAATCATTCAGGTTGGAAAAGACCTGAGATCATCAAGTCCAAGCATTAACCTAACACTGCCAAGTCCACCACTAAACCACATCAGTAAGTGCCACATCTTCACATCTTCTAGATACTTCCATAGATGGCGAGTCTACCACTCCCCCGGGCAGCCTGTTCCAACGCTTGACAACCCTTTTGGTAAAGAAATTTTTCTAATTTAATCTAATATATAAATGTTCTAATCTAAGTCTAAATCATTGCGGACCTTTACCGAAAACATCCCTACAGCCTAGAAGAAAAAAACCACTCTGGAAAACATATGGGATTTAGATAAACTCCACTGAAACACTAGATGATTTTAGGCTTTGGGGTTTTTTTTCCCCTGGCTTCTAGCTGTTGGTTGTCAAGATCTATAGAATAAAGCACTAACTACTCTCTCCTACCCTTGACATTTAAACAGACAAGCCAAAAACCTTAAAAGTAAAGATAGACAAAACTGCTGATAAATGGTTTACCACTGCAAACTGTAACACACAGACTTCAGTCCTGACCTGCCAGATTCTAACAAATAAACAAAACCACCCCCGCCAAAAACAAACAAACAAAACCCAACACACAACAGAGACTGGGGTGGCACATGCTAATTTGATTCCCTATCTCTCTACTACATTCTTCAGTAGAAAGCACTACCAACCCATGCATTGAGATACAGACCTCTGAGGCACTTTAAGGAGGATTACCAGAATGTTTTCTGTTTCTAGGAAGTTTTATACTTGTTCTTTCTCTCTGAGGCATTTTGATTGTTCTTTCTTTAATCTAAAAAAATGAAAATCATCTAGATTGAGAGCATATTTTTTTCTATGGATAGGAAAACACAACAGAGGCACGACCTTCACTTGGGGGGTTCATTACACACATTCCAGCCGGCTCTGATCATATTTCACTACCCTGAAAGTGATTGTGATGTCCAGAACACTGAATTATGTCATTAATTAAGGAATCGGGCAGGAGGTAGCTGATTATAAGGGAGAGAGAATCTGTACTTACACAAAACTATTTTCATAATCAGTGATGATAGAAAGGGAAATAAAGAAAAATTACCTTGGGCTTAATACAAGTGTCCTGATATATTGTTTTAAAAGATTGCTCTGTACGTAGAAGATGCTATTTAGCTTCAGTGGTCAGCCAAAAGCAAAGCGTAGGTTTTAATAACCTTGTCTTTGCATGGAAAAAAAAAAGAGACAACAAGATTTTTCTTTGTATAACAAACTTTCTAATTTCTCTCAAAGTACATAAGAGAAAAAGGTAGGATAAGTGCCATAATCCATTTAAACTTTTTTTTTTTAGTGTTGATTTTACCTGAAACAAAATGTGCAGCATGCAAGTGCAAGAATACCATTTACTAGACTATCAGAGATTATTTCATTAATGGGGTTCAAGCAACTGGCCATGCATCAGCATAACATTAGAGGCTAACTGATTCCCCTCTGTAAGCCACTTATAGAACTGAGCATTTGCAAATCATCTCAAGATGCATGTCAGAGAGAGAGATGACAGTGTTAAAGAAATACATTTTTCATTTATTCTATTAGTAATACACACTACTGAATATGTTATAGTGCAGACAATAAAAGAGATGTATTTTTTTAACCAGTTTGGCAAGCCAGAACAGACATTATCTACAATGTGGCTTTTTTCTTTAAGACATGATTCAAGCAAGATTTCACTGAATAACCACAGGATTTGGTAAAATGTTGGGTTTGCCCAATTTTCTACAGACTTATATTTAGATTTTCAAAGAGGCACACAATTTCTTAGTCATATAAATAAAACCCAGGCTTATTGATGTTACGCAAAACAGCCGAAGGTGGGCATGTGCCTGAATACCTGACCAAATCAGAGCCTTAAGGAAATTAGGAAGGTTATCCAAAACAATCACTGCTGTGCTTCTTAACACAAACGCCAGAGCAGTCACTGAGTAATGTACACAAATGCCAAGCAGGATTTGTAAGCAGTCACTGGGTAAACCTCACAAACATGCAAAACATTCATGATTTTTAAAAAAAGAGAGGTAAATAGGCTACAGACAGTCAGAGAGTTTCCTGTCTCTCCTGATACTTTTGTTTGAATTAAGCACAGGAGAAATATACTAGATTGCTGCAGCAACTTTTCATTCTCATATTAACAAAAATATTACTTGCCAGCCATCTTTCAGACAACTGAACTCCAAAGTGACCCTAAAGACAATATGAACTGGCACTTTATCATTTATTTATAGAAGAAAGCAGCTCATGAGAGCAGTCTTCACAAGGTGAAGATAGGCAACAACAAGAACCATCAGGAACGTGTGTCTAAAAATTTCAGATACTTGATTATTCCAGTAGCATGAACCAAGCTAACAAAACTAGAAGCGCATTAACTCCCCAAGACAATGACTAGAGACTACATCACATCCCATAACAGGATTGTGTAGCAGCTCTGAATGTTAAATTTTAAACAAAGCAATTCCAGCACTACTTAGAGCAAAAATAAGATGGCTAAATAGTGCATTTGTAAGTCATAACTAATGGGTAGTTCTCACAATTTTCAAGGACTATATACAAGTGTACACATTGCTAAAGGTTGCCTAAAAAATCAGTGAAAGAGAGGAGGTACAGAGGGGTAGGGACAGTCCTCTGGAGCAGGAGGTGGGTGTTCTTCACAATTCTTTCTCCTATTTCATAAGGAGGTAACAGAAAAGGTCTTCCATTCACAGGAAGCATGAATTTACATTTCCAAGGAAACTTCTACTAGGAAAAGACTAGAAATCTGCATTTCAGAAATGAAAGACCAAATTCTCTTTTACGGGCACCTCAAATTCCAAGTCGTCTTCTGAGAAAAGAGCGTATCACATTGCTAGATTATCAATATTGAACAATTCCTCTGCTGGATTTCAACATATATCTTTTAGGGGCTTTTGCTTTAGTCCACCTCAGAAACCTGTGTTCCACTTTTTTTTTTTAAAAAAAAATTTTTTTACTCAGAAGATATGGAGCTCTGGAGAGGAAGATTGAAGGAAAAGCCTTTGATATCTTTGTGTTATCACCTGCAGCGTGCTTCAGCAGGGAGTGAGAGCACGTGGCAGTGTGAAAGCCAGCTCACAACTCTGAGAATCCACTGCCCGAAATACACAGCAAGGGACAGACACGGTGATTTGGCTGGAAGTGCAGTTCAGGTATTACTGTGGTAAAGATGCGGATGCTTAGCAGCCCTCGGGTGGGCAAGATCCCAGTCAACGGGCTCCCCATGCATGCCACTGTCATTCACTCTACATACTAACTTCTGCCTTTTTCCTTGCATCCGTTTTTATATTGAAACTCTTAAGGTTACTCTTTAGCTATATTGCTCTTTAATGAGACAAAACTGCATTGAATCATTAAACATTTTCATGGCTTTGTTTTCATTTAAACTTATTTTCTCTTTTCATTCCAAGACCATTTTGCCTCGGGAAATTTTTCTTCTTCCATCTACATTCTCAAGCAAATAAGCCTATTTTTGTAAGGCTAAAAAGTAAGATTCATCCATTTTTAAATACTGACTTATTGACAATGGATTTAGGCTGTTTTCATTCCTTGTATCCCCCCCACTACCACAACTATAACCTGAGCAGCTGCAGATGAATTAAAAAATAATTAAATTGTTTTAGATAGGAAGAGGAGACTAGGATAGTAAAGAGAACTTTATATTTCTCCCTTCAGCATCACTAGTTGTCAATATACAGCTGCTCCCTCATGTAAAGAAATGAAAAGTTAAACTTAAAGAGTAATTGATTGGAGTTAAGAGTACACCCTGAAGAAATCTAATACAGAACACGTATTTAAAGCATTTTTCCCTATATATTCACAATAACGCATTTGATCATGTTTACTAATTTCAGAATAAATGTGCACGTAAACAAAAGAGAACTATGATTCCTAAATAGCTTGATTCTACAGAGCAGAATACGCAGGCATTCTTTCAGCAAACACACTGCTTTTCCTCATATTATAGCAAGCTATTCAAGGACTCAACTGCGAATCATGATGCCCTTCTTGTAGCATTTATTCTTAATGAGATTACTGTGATCAATCTTAAATTAACATTTATTCTGCATACACATGTAGAATTAGTGTGCACGTACACATATGCAGGCTGGTGAAAGTATTACTGATCCAAGGAATAATGTGCATGTAGTAGAATGCTCTTACTACCATTAAGAAAACTGGTATCGAGAACTCTGCAGTATGCCAGGAGATAAAAGTCACCATATTACTGCGGTCTGTTTCAGGGACAAATAAAGTATGCTATTATCTCATATACTATGGGATACACAGAACTACAAACAGAAGTGTTTCAATTCAGTACAATATGAAAAAATTCAAAATAAAACGAAAAGTGTCTGAAAACAAACCAACAAAATTACACAGCAGAGTTGTTAATTATGATTATTTATGATCATTCAGAACTGGCATCGTTATTATAGTTTTCCTTCCAAATTTCCCTAAGATGCATCACTCCATAGCAACTCGAGGATCTATACAAATTCCTTAACAGCAGGTTTAGGGCTCTAAACGGTGTCTTACCCAAGCCCGATGTGGCTACTGTTGTAAGCAAGAGTGTAATATGTAATTTATTCAAAAATTTCAAGTAGGCAACTTATGACAGACATCCCTTACGAAGCATCATCAGGCTAGTAAACAAAGTATTCGCAACCAGTGAACAGGTCTCCACTGCGAGCAATCAGCTCTCCACTATTCTTAAAAACAATCACCAAACTCATGAGTGTAATCCATTCAGTCCATTGCTACCTGCTACGCTGAATATTTCATCAGAAATGACAGGACTTTTTCCTTCTCCCTCCCTCCCAACCCTGCTTTTATACTTGCTCACTTGACAACTTGTCACTGCCACATCACTGCCACGCTGGCTGTCCTTGAAACCTGACCTCTGCAGCTTTCTGCGCCCAGTGGTCATGCCGTCCCTGTCTCACTCCAACCATTTCTGACAGGAGACATGCTGATCTCAACAGCAAGTCCTGGCACCTGAGACACACTGGGATTACACAGGTAAATCAGGGTATTCCATGTTGTCTCCTAGCTAACAACAGAGGGAAAAACATGACATCTTGAACAACAGATCTTACATTCGCATATTCAAAAGATTCATCATGTTTCTACAAGCAGATGGGCAAGATTGTTTCCCCTTGCTCTGAGAGGGCAAACCATACATATAAAAGAAAGTATTAAAAAAAAAAAAAAAAAAAACACCACTATTTTGGCTATTTTGGTTTTAATTTAAACAGAATTAAAGGGTTGGTTATTGAGGAAGACACTAGATAAAACAATGCATTAAAAATAAAGTAGGTGACAGGCTTTTCTGTTCACCTATCTAAACCAGTTTCAATTACATATTTTATTAGAAACATCTCAGTTTATTTAGCTTTCATGGGAATCATGCGTGCTTAATAAGGTGTATGATTTGATTCCACAATGGTATGATCTACTTAGAAGTAGGTATATTTGTAAAGAAAGGTAAGATTTCCCTTTAAAGCGGCATGTTTTTAACTTTTCTTGAAATGTCTGTGTAGAGAAGAACGTGAAGTATTTTGACTGAAATAAATGCTTTCATGGAAAACAGTGAACCCTGGAGATTATGCCGATTCTTGAACTACTTCATACTGTTTTAAGCGGGTGACAGTAATGTCATCGCCTGAGCTTTTTGCCTTCCACACTTGCACACACACACACAAAAAAAAAAAAGGAAGAAGTTTTACATTGGACAGACAAGCTCAGAGCTACCCGTGCAGATAGCACCTTAGCACAGGCTACAATCTGCAATTAACATACAAGACTAGTTCTACTCCTGTTACCTTATAGCCATTACTGCTTTTTACTATGAAAAAACCATAGTCAACATCATGCCTAAAATGAGAAACAGTTTGCATTTAATATATGTCCCTTGCAAGGACTATAAACATGCTGCTACCTACATCATGCCCAAACTGGACTAGGTAATTTGGATATTCCCAGCACATCAGCACTGTTAATTATCCCACAGGATATCATACATAGCATGTAAAACCATGGGAGTACATTTTAAGAGAAAGAAGATGCCCATGAGGATTGTATTTAAACACATTTTGCTGTGCATTTACAGTTTTTCATCTCTCAGTTATCTTTTGCCATTAATAAATAGCCACAGAAAGCCCCTGGATTTCTTCCTAAAACTACATATGACATTACGCTTAACTTCTACTAGCCTTTAAGCATTGCTATCTGACCACTTTTTAGTTTCAATGTTCTTAAAAACATTTGATTCCAAAACATACTAAGAAATGGTCGGTTTTTCACAAATCTCTGTACTATATGACATATCATTATCGAAATTGTGGACTTTATATTTGAATAAGAATTTTAAGGCACACAGGCTACATAGCATTTCTTCTCCATGTCTTACACTAGCATTATTATTTAACCATAAGTTTAAGAGCCTATTCAAATTAAAGTAACCAACATTATCTCCTTTGGTAGTTGTGGGCATTTAAGAGAGAGTACACCCTTCAGGCACTGTTCACTGAAGAAACAAAATGCAGGCAGGGAGGAAATCACAAAAAGCATTTAATCTGGTCTTTTTACCTATGTGCGCTTCAGGCAAATGAAATTGAAGTAATCGCTATTTTCACTTGTCACAACTCAACTACCTGGATGCATAACATTTGGTGAGTGTCACTTGGTCTTAGGTGGGCACTTCTCTACAGTTAACATCAAATCAACTTTAAAAACAAAGTAAACACTCCTAGTCAGATGTAGAAAATATTTTTCAGTTTGGAAAGTTAATGCAACACTTGCCTCATTAGGAAGATTCGTGACATCAACCACAAGTTGACAAGCTCTGAGGCAAAGAGACATCCAGACATTTCAAGGTGTGAACCCTAAACACAACCAGAGTCCACACGCACGCAGTAGCTGCGTGATCCCGAGCCTACGTTCAGGGATGGCAGCCAGCAGAAGGTCAGGCAGGCAGCCTGTGTAGCCTCCTGTCTGATCTTCCCTGAAAGCAGGCTCTGATCTTATGCCAGTTCCGTGGTTGGCTCCCCTGCTAAACTACAGGAGGCAGCATCGGTAAGGTGGTTTTCGAGTTCGAGAGAAATTCAATTGCTAATGTTTGAGGATATGAAACTAGAGATTATGGTACAAGTTTGCTTGGTTTTTTGTTTTGAACGAAGTCTCATCTAATAAAGGAGGGGATTCTAACAGAGGAAACAGAGTGAATACAATGCAATAGGCAAACTTCCATTGCATTGTACAATGCTCTCAGGGAACACACCGTTAAGAAGGAAATCATCGACTTTCTGGGCTAGAAAGAGTTCATAGCAGGTGAGAACAAGCTAAAAAGGGCCTGTGCATACTTGTGCTCAGAAAAGCTTTTTGAAAGCAAATAACTCCTACAACAATCTGCTCCAATAGAAAAATTAAAAAAAAATAAAAATTAAAAAATTACAAAAACCACACACATGAAAACCTGTATTCTTTTAAAGTATAATTACCTGTCCAATAATCAGGATTGCTTTAACAATCTTCCATTGACTGCATTCACTGAGTGTGGATCAGTAGAAGGATTCAAAGAGTAAGAGAATTCTTGCAGAATTTAACCCTTCCTTGAAGAACCCAAGATGCAACTGAATTATCAGTGTGATGTAGCTTATCAGCAGTGCTTAAGACAGTCATGCTTGAAAACATATGTAAGCAAGTAGCAGAAATGATAGCACTTTTCTTTAAGAGAAATTTATGACATTTGTCACTTCTGTTCTCAAAGCCCATCTGTCTATCAATGTGCTCTCTGAGCAAATGCAACTGAATGCTGTCTTCACAGTGTATCATGTTCCACAGATTTAAGAAAACATACACGTGCATTTAAAGTTCTTATGTTGGTATATACTCAAGTAGAATTTGCAGCCACTCAGTTCCGGTGCCACTCTTATGTGGACAAGGATGCAAATTCTAGGCTTCTTTGTCCAGCACAAAGAGCATGTTTATTACCATTTGAATATGCAAATTACAGGAACAGAGACATGCATAATGTTGTGTAAATAAAACCTAACAAAGCTAAAGGCTCTAAAGAAGGAGGGGGGCTGGAGATCAGTGCTTCAGTCTCAAGAACACATTATTTAAAATTTTATTCCCAAAAGGAACAGTCCAAAAAACAGGTATAATTTATGCCTCAAAATATGATAACAAAAATCAGAGTCTTCAAAATAGCACAGCCTCTGCCAAAGCAGCTGTGGTGGATTTTATTTAGCAGTAGCAGGACCACAAGTTTTAAAAAATCAAAATAAAAACCCAAAACAACCCCCCCCCAAAAAAACCAAAAAACCCACAAAAAAACACACCACACCACACGATAATCACCAAAAAAAAAAAAAAAAAAAAAATCAACCCACCCACACCACCAAAAACTGAAAACAAGGTAAGCAAAAAAAAAAACCCCACACAAACAAAAAACACCACAAAACCCAAAAAACAACCAAGCACCAAACAAAAAAACCCACACCCACCCACACTTTTAAAATAAACATGGGGGGAGAAGGGGGAAACAACCACCAGCGAACTATCACATTAATCTGCCTATTTTTAACTGATTGAGCTGTACCACTGACCCAGACCATTAACCATGAAAGAAAGGTTATTCATTAGAACTAAAAACCCAAAGCAGTATCATTAGGCTTCATAGTTTCAAATCCTTCTTGCGCTTCAGGAATATGTATCAACATTAAATTTAAAGGAAAGGGAATCTGGATTTTCCAAAGCAGATAGAATTCAAAATATAGTAAGAAAAATCACCGGAGAACGTTTTGCAAGTTGATGATAAGGTTCTCAAAGCAGGATTCCCGAGTATCTCAGGAACTTGGCTTGCAGCACACACTGTGTTCCTCATGTTTCCATAACAAACTTACATTTCTTCAGCTTTAATTAATGTTTGACATATTGAGTGCTGATCCCAGACCATGCCCTTTCCATACCTTTACAAACGTTCATGTCTTTTGCAGCAGATCATAAAGTTCAAGGGCATAAGTAGATGTACTGTAATTCAGCCATATGATTCATATGAATTCATCTTTGCTTAACATAGTCAGGAAGCCCTCCCTTACCCAAGAGAAAAAGAGTTCAATTCATAAAATACTAATAGCTTCATTATGTGTGCTCAGAGGCTGAGCTACGCCAAGGAGTTGAGAATGGCAGAACTGGATGTGGATAAAAACAGTCACATGTTTAAAAGTCTAGTTTCAGGAATACGATGACGTCAGAGTAACTACTTCCATTTGGAAAATAGACGTGACTTGTATAGTTCTCGCATTGCTCATCTGTATATGTAACACAGGTGCACTATCACACTATCCTACATGCACCAAGCCTTTAAAAATAAAAATAATCTACTAGCTTTGAACTGATCCATTCCTCTCAGTTTTGAAACCTACTGCTCCAGAGGTCCCCACAACAGCAGACTGCACAGGCAAGTCTTAACAGCAATGTTAAAGCAGAAGTAAACACGGCGGGGGGAATCTAACTGAGCTCCTGACCTCAGTTTGGTGGTGCCATGGTGGCATAGCTGCTGAGTCCAGCTACAAAACCTGAACCCCTTTGCAGTGAAGATGCAAGTTGAACAATTTAGGCAGTGCTGTTTATCCAGTCCCTTACTACTCTACTACTACCTTTCTACACATTCCTGTGAAGAATTTGCATGGTGGTTTATCTATTACAGTTCCACGTTTCAAAGTCTATACATACATGTTTTTGTATAAAGATTACAGCCTCCCGAAATGCTGGCCATCAGCTTTACAGAACAGGTATTTTCAGTCTGGTGCACATCCACAGACCAAGGCAGCAGCAAAGAGGTGCAGTCCGGATACCAAACATCCTATCGCTCTGCCTTGGCAATAGCATGTCTCATGCCACCCCGCACTGTGCCTTGCACCACAGTTTGCCTCTGCCTTTCTCTCCAAGTTTCTCCCCCGTTCCCTGGGGAAAGGGGGAAAGTCGTGTTCAAACACACTTTTCTGATCTTACGGTTTTCTTTTTATAGTTATAGTTTTCATAGTTTGTAGTTTTATAGTAGATATTCTACAAGCATGTGGATTGCACGTGCTTTTCCTACAGGCCTTGAGACCTCCTTACTCCTTTCCTTGAGACCTCCTTACAATGCCTGACGCAGACATCCATGGGATACAATCTCAGACGCCATGCCAGCTGGCCCGTAGGGGAATAAGCAGGTGTGGAAGGCCAGAGGGACCTGTCCTGCACTGCATCCAGGCCAGGAACATTTTGAGAAGAGGAAAAGATTCTCAACAACACTGCTACTTTAAACTAGAACCAGACTTCTCTCTGAAAAAGAATTCTCACAATCTGTCCAGCTTGAAAACTATATTTTTGGATGCAATCCAAAGCACACCTAAGTCAATTGAAAGACTACATAGACTAAAACCAACCATAGTTCAGGAAAGTCTATTTGCAAAAAGATAGAAAAATGTTTCTGCAACGGAGAATTTGTACTTACAGACCAACTTCTTTCATCAGTTTCAAGCATACTGACGAGAGAAAGTAGAAGGGTATTGTTGACCACCAGGAATTACAGAAGCACTGTTCAGACTCACATTTAAGGTCACATCCCACTAGAATTATAAATGTGTATTTTAGCTGATTTATGCTCTTGTAGTCAAAGTTTATTCCATATGTTTAGCAACCCAGAAGAAAGAAATTTCATTTTAGATTTTATCTCTATATAAAATTTTTACAATGCATAAAATGCAAAGAATCCAACAAAAATGCATGCAGCAATTTATTTCTTGCACTTTTTACCCATGAATTATTTTTAATAGATGAACAATTATGACAGGTTTTTAATACCACTAAATTTATCTATTTCCACTCAACCTGTTATTGCAACATATTAAAACAAATCCATGCCAATGCCTGCACATAAATGACTGCACTGAAAGCATATATATGTAACTCAGAATATTCAAATTCTAAACTAAAATGTGTACACATGTCTCTATGCTCATTTTTACCATTCCATACCAAATGTAAGATTAACTAGAAGATACATCTGCACTGACTTTAATCTATTTCATTTCATCTTGATCAGTAGCTAAAGAATACTTCACTATAGAGATTTATCGCATTAATTAGCTCTGAAATTACTCATAGTAATTAAGTATATTGTTCTTAAACTCTTTAGAGATTATTGAAATACTTTCGTTCCTACTTAAAGGAAACAAATATCGAGGGAAAGTCTTTTTCAGAAGAAAAACTTGTAACGATCTTTTAATTCTTCTAAGCTCTCCAGCCCTTCCATTTCTCCTGCCCTGGATGAGGCTTTATAGTATCTTCTAGAAGCTTCACATGACTAAAAAAAAAAAAAAAAAAAAATCTAAAACCCTCATAGTTTTTGAAATGTGACTTACAGCATGTCATGTTATCGCCATGATCTTTGAACAGTTCTCATTTATGCATGTAGCAATCCCAAATGTAGCACAATGTACTCCTGTAACTCAGATGCCCGTGTCACAAGTGCTGCAAGTATATAGGATTTCTGAAAAGGTTTGCCAAGTATTGTGGAGGAACTCAGGACCTATAGTCCCACAGAATAAAACATACAAAAGCAGAAACTTACATTTGCATGGTTTATTATCAAACACAAGAGGGAGGCCTGACTGAAAACCTTTTAGAAATTGTAAAATCCAACAGTACTGGCTACCAGCACAGAGTGTGCCCCTTCTTGCCTTCCTTTATTTTTATTTTTTTTAAGCAAACAGCATGGCTTAAATTTCTCAGGCTTGACATCCCATTGGGCTGGTGCGTCATGTCCCTTTTTGTCAGCCTGTCACGTCACACAGTGTAATGTGGCATTTCTGTGTAACGGACTGAGACACGTCATGCCAATGACATGTCAAGCTTGTGAATTTCAAAAAGACACAGTTCAATGAAAAACATGGTTTTCTAACTGCCCTGGAGGTTTTAAACCTTAAGAAAAATAAAAAAAGATTTTTCTTCTCCAGTGATTTTGCCACTGAAAAGCACATGTTTTTTGGTGTTACCCATGTGTAGAGGCAGGTAGCAGGTATCTGAATATTTGGACATCTTTATTAACCGAATCTTAAATTGCCGATTCAGTTAGATAATTAGGAAAGGTCCAGAACACATGTGTATTTACTGAGCTGATACTGTTGTTTATTTCCCATAAAATACACATGCAGTGATAAAACTTATGCTGTTTAATGATAAGCTGAGTCTAAATATTCAATTTCCATGACTCACAATATCATGATTCATCCCTAATAATTTTTATGCATATGTATGCTCATGGTGACTATAATGGCATATTATGTGTCTGCTTAGATACCAGACAACAAGTGGGACACAGAGTGTTAGCCTTGCCTGTCCTCTATGCTGGCTTTAGATTTGCAAAACAAAATCAGAATCTGTCTGCAACACCAAGCACCTTACGTATTTTTTCAAAGCATGCTTTGTCAACACAGATTTAATGTAGTCCAAACTGTAAAATTAATCAGCTCAGGATAACGTCTTTCTCCTAGTGCTATTCCTTATTCTCTACACTTCCTAAATGCTTAAGAAAAGCAGCAGTGTTATGCTATGCCCCAAAATGCTCTTACTTTGTTAACAGTTATTTTTGGACACAATTTCTAGGAAGGAGCAAATTAAGAGCTTAATATAGAAACTATCATGCCAATATTTCACTAAACCAAACAAGTGGCTGGTGGCTTTCTTAAACAGCATTTTTGCTGATTTCAAAAGCAGTAATGCTTTCTCAGATGGACTGCTTTCAAGTCACATTGACATCACACGAGACCACCACTGTAAACTGAAGAAAGAACTGGGAAGCACTAATACTACTTGTAGAAAACCAGTGAAGAGTGCTTCTTGGCAGATACTAATCTTAAGCAAATAGATTTGGTGTGCACTGAAGTCAGATCACGGGTAAGTTAATACCATTCTTAGGTTAAAAAGCACAAAAGAGAATTGATCGAATCTAAACACGCAAGAGCAGATGCATAATCTATACTTACCACCAGCACTGCAATTCACCTATACAGCCAGCAGAACTTCTGCAGCTTGTGCTTATACAAATAGCTTGAAAGAAGAACAGGCAAACTAAGACACCTTGTTTTCCTCAACACAGCCTTTTTCACAGTCCCTAAATGGAAAAATGTATCTGATTACATTATATAATTAATTACATTGCCTACAACAAAAAATAGGTCCCGTAAGGAAACACACGCATCCTTAAAGGAAACCAAAACCCTAGAAAAAGGTTCACCTTCTACAGTATCATCCCATCCTGTCCTTATCTTCCACTCTAGTTTCAACCAGATAGACAGACACGAATTGGTGGACTAGATTAAAATATGTGGCAGATTTGAATTAATGCTTCACTCTCACAAACTGGTATGTGCCTTAACTTCTTGGTATCATACCCATTGTAGGGCAGGGCGGGGGGAGCGGGGTAGTGAAACAGCCTTCCAGCAGCAGCCAGATTTGCTCCCACCAGCAATGAATCCCCGCTTGCACAGCTAATGTTCAAAGATGTGACACACGTGTCCAGAAATGCAAATCTCTGCTTACACATATACTAAAGATTTCATAGAATCATAGAATTGTCAAGGTTGGAAGAGACCCTTAAGATCATCGAGTCCAACCGTTAACCCATCACTGCCAAGTCCATCTATACCATGCCCTCAAGCACCGCATCTATCCGTTCTTTAAATACCTTTAGGGATGGAGATTCAACCACTTCCCTGGGCAGCCTGTTCCAATGCCTGACCACCCCTTCAGTGAAGAAGTTTTTCCTAATCCCTAACCTAAACCTCCCCTGGCGCAGCTTGAGGCCGTTTCCTCTCATTCTATCACTCGTTACTAGGGAGAAGAGACCGACCCCCACCTCGCTACAACCTCCTTTCAGGTAGTTGTAGAGAGCAATAAGGTCTCCCCTCAGCCTCCTCTTCTCCAGACTAAACAATCCCAGCTCCCTCAGCCACTCCTCATAAAACTTGTGCTCTAGACCTAATTTGAGATGGTACATCTTCACTTGCACTTATAGAAGACTAGAGGTGACAAATATCTACACAAATCTATATATTAGTCAGCTGTATTGCCTGTATACTAAGACTGATTTAAAAAAAAAATAAAAAAAACACACACACAAAAAAACCACACACACATGTAAAAAAAATCCAAAGACAAACCAAAAAAAACCCAAACAAAAGAAACCCACCACACATCTGTTTTCCCAGAAAATAAAAAAATACTACCCTTATGATAAAAAGAATCTTCCGGTAGCTCCTTGGGGTGTCTGATTTGTTACAGACTAATACTAACTCCCTGGCAAAACCAGTTTTATTCCATAATGCATAACAGTTCTTAGCAGAAGTTATCCAAAAATTACATTTTTGCATTACTTCCATAGCTTTACAAATCTTTGCTATTACCACAACTATCCTAAAAGAAAAGTAAACCACAAAGATATCAGCCTTTGGCATGGCTATTTTACTAAATATCATTTTTTAAATAATGGGGCTAGTTGAAAATGCAGTAACAAAATAATAAAAATAAAACCATGATCATCTTCATTATAAAACAGCTTTATATGATAAAATACTTTCTTGTTAATAACAAAAACTATTAATAGGTTCATAATTTTATTCCATCAAAATGCCATGACAGCTATGGAAACTTAGCACTCTATAGTACTAACAATGGTGGAGTAAGAGCTACGTTCCATCTTAATCTTCATAACTCCATCTGAGAGATGATGGTGTTCTGCATCTTAAACTTGGTGCTGCTTAACAGAACATGAGATTATCTTTCTTGTAATCCTATTCTGGGACACACTGAACATTTTTTCAGTGCAAGAAATACAGTAATTTTTAAAATGTATTTTTTTAAAAAGTTTTTTTAAGTATTTTTTAAAAGTATGTTTTTTAAAATGCACAGTAAAACTCATAGTCTAAACGTACAATACACTGCTTCAGCATGCATCTTCTCACAAAGCCATAAGCCACACTAATAGCAAGTGTTCTGTTAAATCTCACATTTTTACAAATAACTGAAATTTAAAGAAAATAAAGAAACGATATACATAAATTCACATTAGCACCTATCGTTACACAACTCCCTCTGCTTTTAACCACTAGTCCTGAACTGTTCTCCCAGACATTATCCCTCTCCTCTAGTCCAAGCCTTCCTCAAATCTGCAGACAGCCCACAACCCAACATGACTAGCCACGGGGGCAGAGTTGCCCATGAATCAGAAACAGGAGAGCATGTATTACTCTTCTCCTTTCCCTAAAAAATACAGATGTCTGCATTTACACATGATATGACAAGAAGTCTTATGAAATATACAGTTTCTACAGAAACTGTACAGAAATGTATCCTCTCTGCAGTACAGTGCATTGTAATGTGTACTAAGACGCCAGAAGCTGTCAGAAAAAACAAAGCATCTCTCTAATGTTTCTTAAAGAGAGAGGTGAGACTGATTTAAAAACACATACTACTGCTTGTGTATTGATACCTTTGGATCTAGTGGGACATTTTTTATTACTAACTATTGGAAAAAACAATTCTTAACATTTATGTGACTATCTTGAATTTTTTTCGTTTAGTCATTATGAGAAAAGAGTGAAAATTGTTTCTGCTAAAGACAGAAAGGATCAACTCTCTCCGTAGTATAACTGTGGGTTTGTAAACAGCTCTAGTTGGAGGACTTTGTCTTGGACAACTCACTATGATCCCTCTCTGGAATTATAAAACTAGTCAGAAACTTTCCCTCCTCAAAAAATATCAACCTTCTTTTTCTCTTTTGAGAGATGCATATCTAACAGCTGCCAATTCTCATATTTCTATCCACAATTGTGAGCAACATCTCTGACAGCAGACCTGGTCTGAAAACAAAATATAGGACCACTAATCACAAATAATTCCAATAGATGCAGGATAAGTAATTCTGTTGGAGAAGAACTGAATCAACTTGGTTGTTTTTTTTATTCTTTTGTTTCCAGACTAAGAAAAAACATGTGCATCTGTAGTGAATCTATACTATATATTCCAGAATCCAATGCAAAGCTTGCATACAAATGCAAGGCCTTCCTGTTTCCAGGTTCTGGTTCATTTCTAATTCTTCTTCATTTCTAATGTTTTTGAGCTACCATTTAGACTCACACAATGAGATTTGACCATCAGGTAAGAAAAAGCAAATCTATAATAATTCTACCATTTCTTTGTCATTCATTTTAGATTTATTCTGTTTTAATAGCATAATTCCAGTGGGTTATTACTACCATTTCCAATAGACAGCTTTGAAGTTGATTATCCCTGTTTCTTCTC
>KL256342.1:0-18744 GCA_000699545.1 Podiceps cristatus
CCCCGCTCCCTCCCCGCCCCCCGGCGTGGGGTGCTCCTGTCCAGAGGGAAAATCGGGAGCGTGAGGAGAAGGGGCTGCAGCGTGGGAGGTGGCGAAGTGGCCCGGAGCGGGGCCGGGACACGGGCAACCTCAGCAGCTGCTGACCGGGCCGGTAACGCGTGGCAACCTCTGCCCTCACGCCGCCTGGAGCCGAGCGCTGCGCGCAGCGAGGAACGGGAGCGTCGTTTGTCAAAGGCCAGGTGGAGGATGATAAAAAGCTATTCCAGTTGAGCTGCAAAACACATTAGATGTTATCCCGCTCTGCAGCTAATCCAGCTAGAGCAGGATTACTCTGATGAAATGCTCTCATCAAAGGAAAAGCTGCATCTAGGAGTGGTAATTTCAAAGAATTCCAGACATTGTTTTGTGATCGTGGGAGGCTGGAGCAAAACGGGTGGTGCACGTTTCAGCAATCCCGCTCTGTTTAATTAAGCGCCACAGCCTAATCCTCCGTGTTTCAGGTAACCAGCAGCGTGGTTGCTCACAGCACACCGTGTGTCTCCAGAGAGAGGTCCCACGGAAAAGTGACGACAAAACTCATCTCTGAACACAAGAAAGAAATGCCCAAGTGCGGCACTGATGAAAAAGCACCGAGAAAGAGAACACTGCGTTACTTTGCTGCAATTGCTGTCCTTCCCCGTCATGTTATGTGTTGAAGAAAGGTGATGTCCCTGTTAACAGTGGGCAAACATAGCTGTCCCAAGTATAGAAAGCTGTCCAAAATCCAGGAAAGAACAGTGGCGTTAGGTCAAACAAGGCCCATCAGTCCTATATACTGTCTCTGGCAGCAGCCACACTCCACAGCAGAATTTAAGAACCTGAAACAGCAGAAGTCCTCCAGGACATTTTTCTAGCTGGTAGCGATTTAAGCATGTATTTTCTAAACCTGCAAAAGGTTTGTATAGTCATGAACTTTTTTTTTTTTTCCCCGCCTTTTTAAATTTATCCAGTTACACTTTGAACTTGTGTAAACTTTTTTCATTCCCCGTACCAAGGACGTGTGCAAGGAGTCACGCAGTTCTACCTGTTGCAGGCAGAGCAGCCCTTTGAAGCTGAATCTGCCTCTTGCCGGTTTCACTGATGCCCCCGCTATTCTTGGACTTCCGGAGAGGCAGCAAGCATTACTGCTCACTTTGCCACCCATTATTTTATATGTTCTAGCCTATCCCTCATTCAGCTTTTTTTTTTTTTTTTTTCTTCCCCCTGGGATAGACAGTCCTACTCTCTTCACTCTTTTCTCCTGCTTTTCCATTCCACTCATCACCTTTTCCCATGTTTTCCCAATTTTTCTGGTCCCTCAGCATGTCTCCTGCAGCTGGGAATTGCAAGAACGCAGGGTAGGTGCTCTTTTTAGAGGACAGTGAGAAATACAGGCTCTCTGGCAGCAGGAGAGAAGGCATCATGTGGCTTGGGAAAAGTCCCAAATAAAATTTAATCGTAGCCTGGGATCCAGATTTGTCATTGGCTTTTCTAAAGATCCCTGCAGCTTTTGCCACTCCCTTGTTACGGCCTGTCCAGAGCTGCCTGATGGCAGAAGAGGTACAGCCGCAGGGAACAGCAGGATGCTTCTAGTTGTAGCCAAGGTTTTGGTTTCACACAAGTATGGAGAAAAGCCAACACCAAACCGCTGAAACTTTTATGAATCTGTAAAATTTTATGGGAGCGAAGAAACTCAGAAAACTGAGCATAAAAATATTATAAATCAACCCCTCCTAAAAAAGATAAATAACAGACTTTCATGCATGGGGATGCCCTGACCTGTCTTAAATGTACTTAAACTGCTGTATCTCAGTGCTTACTCAGGGATCAGGCAGTGTGGACTCACGTCCTGTTAGGACATCTGTCTAATCTGCCAGGGATTGATTAGCATGATACTTAACTCCTACTGAGAGAGGAATCTCCAGTAAATGGGTTTAAAACAGTGTCCTTGTTTACACCCAGAAGTTTTTTATCTTCTGAAGACCAAAAGAAAATATTAAAAGCTCAACAGTAAGTGTTTCTTGACAATGACTGTCTAAATTCTCAACACCTGAACTGTTTTTTGATTTGGATTTTTTTTCCCTTCACTGCTCACACAGTCTCACCCCCCCTTGTATCAGCTTCCATCGCTCGCCGTCCCTCCGCCTCTGGGACAGCAGAGGCAGCTTTTGAGGGGGCTGTTGTGACAGAGTTTATTGCCGGGTTGTGGCAGTCACAGCAGGGCTCCAGCTTCCTCCACCAGATTAAAGCTCTTGCACCCACCCGAGGGATGCTCCAAGGCTGAGCATGCAACTGCAGAGGAGGGGGTTCCCTCCAGGCCTCCCACAGATGGCTCGGGTTGTGCTTTAGCATGGCTGGTTCCCAGCTCCCCACCAGCCCCATGGCCAAGGACACACCGCTGGGGCTCCCAGCTGCACAGGGCGTGGGGTGCAAGCTCACATCTGGAGACAATAAGAGGAAAAACCCAGTTCTTGCAGTCTCAGGTTTCACATTTATAAGATTTGCAATCTCTTTAAAAATAAAAGCAGAGCACATGTTCAGCGTGCATCGGAATTGCTCTATATTCTTCTACAAACTTTATGCTATATACAAAGATGAGCCTTCATTTTTTTTTTCCCCCCACAAAATCACATTCACATCTTTCAAAAAACACCATTTCTTTTTTTGAGGTGTAGCAGGTTCCCAGCTCTTAACATCATTTGGGCAGATTTGCCAGAGCAGTCTATGAAAAGGAAGACAAAATCTCTCTCCTTAACCAGTCTGACTCCAAACCAAACTGTCCTCATCTGGGAAGAGAAATTACACAATTTCCATGTCAATACTTATTTGGCGGGCACAGCAAGACAAACACAAGGACACAGTTTCATGACATTTGTCTCTGAGACTCTACTTTCCAAGCCTTCAATTTCTCCTATGAAAGAAACCTTGAGGATTGTGGCATATTGAGAAATCATTAAACAAGTTTCTCTCACTGAAGAATGTTGATTGATGACGTGAACGTTTAGACAAGTGAGAGAGAGCTCAGATTTGGGTGGTAAATTTGTGCCCTGCTCTCACTTAGAAATCAGCTCCCTGGCTATGAGATTTGGCAGAGTGCATTACCATCTTGAACGTATTTATTTCCACGGGCGTAAGTGGATGCATTCTATATAAATACCCTATCAACATTGAGGAGTTGTGGGGAGGGACGTTGCTATATTATTGTCTTTACAGATGTGCAAGTCAGGAAGAGAGACAGGCCAGTGGTTATTACCTCAAAGCCTGTAATTCATTGCATGCCTTGCACACTGGAATGCTTCAGCGTAGACTAATAAAATACCTGTTATTTGAGAGCTCCTTTCAGTGTTACGTTTGAAAGTGACCCTGTTATATATAAACCAGTCTTTTAGTTCCCTTAGTAACAACATGGGTGCCGAATACAGTCTCAAAGCAACAAATAGACTGTATTACCTGCATTCTTAATTTTTGGTTTTGGTTTTATAAACTGAGATTTATTGATTATAAAAGCCTTCCACAGATTTGGCCTTAAAAATGATCCTGTACATTAAAAGACACGTTTTATATCTTACTATTCAGATTCCAAAAGGGAATCTCGCTACATGCTGTGCAGTGGGATACGGCAATAGTTACTGCGCTATTAACTAATACTATTATGCATCAGTGTTCCAGACAGTTAAAACAATACAGTATTTTGAGCAGTACAATAGCCTAAGAGAGTTATTTGGAAAACACAGGTGTACGGTAAGAACACTATCCACTTGGAACAGCAGCAATGGGAACAGAATGACAAACTGAAAACAAACCAAAAGCCTCAATGCACGAATTCAACAAGAGCTGCACACAATGAACTTGGCTAAATTTCTTTTACAGCTTACTGCTTAAACGCTATAAAAATTAAAAGTAAATATATCACTAGGGTTGAAGAAAGATAAATTAACTAAAGAAACACAAGAAAATTGAACCCAGTCACTTGTGTTCCTACTAGAGAAGAAAATACTGCAGCTCTAATGCAAGTGAGTCGGGACTCACAAAACGCCTTCCTCTGTCATCCTCTTCATCAACTCAAGACCCTCCTGTTTCCAGATGTCACCTGGGAACCTAATCCTGCCGTGGTCTCTGGAAACCTGCAGTTCCTGGTGAAATTTGCACAGACTCCTGCACATCCAAAGCAGGGGAGGTCTGACCCAACAGGGGATGCTGGTAGAGGGGAGGGAAGCAATAGCCAAAGGAGTTTTCAACACCTGGGGACCACTGAAGCTATGTTAAACCTGTCCAGCACCGAGGGGTGAGCTGGGATGGGCAGGTTGCTAGTGTCCATAGCTCAGGAGACTTATTTAGAGGCACTGAAAACAGAGGACTAGATAGCCACTCACAGATTTTGTGTCACTCTGCAGGATGATACAGCTGCAAGGTACTTCCTTAGTACTAACAAACACCGACATGTTGAGTCCAATGCAGCACCCTCTTTATTAAGGACAAAAGTAATCTGCCGTGATTTACTGAATGTCATGACTGAAATGCTATTTAGAAACAAAACCAAACCAAAACAACCCCCTTGAAAATACATCTTTCCAAGCTAAGGGTCCACCATCAATGTAAATCAACCATTTCAGAGCTGAATACACATCAGAATTTAAAAAAACCAAGAAAAAAATCATTCCTTCTGCTGTTCACTTTCACTATCAGCTGTTTCTTCCAAAGAGTTTTGGTATTTGACCCTTATGTCCAATATTTAATTTTTCAGTTACAATAATAAAACGATTCTCCACTTTAGAGAAGCAGCAGCAAAAGGATTATTCCAGGAAAGTGGAGGTAATTTGATTAAAAAATTGTGAGTAAGAAATTCAGAAAAAGTTAGAGGATTATCAGCAATAGCTCAAAGATTTTTTGAAAACATTCTTAATTGTAAAGCAGGAAATATTGTTAGTGGGGTAATAAGAAAATTATGTGAAAGGATTAATTTTCAGACAGATGAAATAAAAGGAAGAGGCTTAAGTTAAATATCACTGCAATACAAAAATGTACAAATACCTTCTTCAACATCTGACAAATATTCAGCATCACTGAGTATTTCAGGGGCATTGGCTTTACGAACTGCATGATTTAAATAAACAAAATAATTAAATAAAAGTATAGACTATCAATGCGTCAACAAAGCAATCAATGTAAAACAATAACAAATGTGCAAAGACCATAGCCATCTAATACTGTTTGGTTGTCATTTTTTTTTTTTTAAACAAACATTTCTTACAACAACAAATGACTGAATAAGTGAGGGAGTTTTTTCATTTTTTAATACCTTCATCATCAGACATATCAAGAACTTCATTCATGGTTTCCGGTACATTCATTTTGTGCTTTTCTGTAACAGTCTGTCAAAGAAAAAAATAATTTCAGAATGCAGACAAAATTACAGTTATTTTAAAAATTAAATGCTAACTGACTTTTACCTGCAGTTAGCAAATCAAGATTCTTATTTCCTTTTTATAGGTGCATTGAACTATACATTAAAAAAGACTACAGAAAGAGGCAATATTATATTTGTGGTTTAAACTATATTCACATTTCACAGCAGAAAAAGCATGAACTGAAAGCCTAAAAGATGATGATATCAAAAGAAGAAACAAATACACTGAAAAGAGTTTCATGTTAAGGGGTTTAGTAAGAACTCTAAATAGTGATCTAAAGTTTGAGCAGCAATGTCATCTCTAGTTCAACTAAACTTTCTGAGGAAAGTAGTTCTCCTTTGTCATTAGAAAAATTCTGCAATTTGGGAGCAGGCTTAATGTACATGTTTTTTTTCAGAAGTGCCTCAGCATGAATTGTGTGCTTTTACCACAGATGAGAACAACTGTAACCACATGCAGGCTAAATGATACCCCTTAAGGAATTTGTGCATGAAGGACACTCAGAAGTGGTTAGTTGATTTGCATCCTGATGTTTATATTGATTCAGGCTCAAAGACCAATATAAAGAAAAAAAAAAAAAGAAAAAAGAAAAAGAAAAAAAAATGTTATGAATGCCTGAAATCTGTTCTTAGAATACCTGTGTATCCCATGAATGACACACACATACGCATTTTACTCTCCAGCTGGGGAACAGCACAACAAACACTGGTAAAGTTTTAGGTCACACAGGAGACTCTGCAGAGCTACCATTTAAAGAGTGCAGTGGAATTTACAAAAAAAAAAAAAAAAAACACACCAAAACCAAACAACCAAACACATTGCCGTTAAACTAGCAAAATCACAGGACTTTTTTTTTCAGGCACTACTGATTTTTTTAATTGGTGTTTCAGTATAAATTATAGTTAAATTAGCTATGTTCATCCCTGGTTCCATTACGTTTACCTTTGGGAGTTGTTTAGCCACAAGCCTCAAAAAAATAAAACCTCAGTTTGACTGCTGAGACTTAAGACCCTCCTTGTAAATCAAATTTCATATGTAGACTTCCAAAGGCTGACAGACACACAGTTGTGGCTGATAAGCAGCATATTCTGATTTTAATGGAAATTATTCCGGGGCTTCTCTTGAGAGGAGGTATTTAGGGTAGTATAGGCCTTTCAGCATCTAACAGTTCTTCTAACATGATTAATAGCCTGACCCACCATCTCTCTACTACTCTTCATCTACAGAACATAAATGATCAGTCATCTTAAGCGACACAAACTCCCCCAGCTTCTTGGGTCTACAAGATAAGAATGACCTTGTGATATTGGGAGTTCTTAGCATAATAATGTGTTTTTACTGTTCCTGCAGCTACCTAGTTGTATACTAGGCAATCATTCAAGTTCATGCTACCCTATATAATCTTCTCCATCAAATTTTTCAGGTTGTGGGAAAACTATTTTTCAATCTTTCTAGAAAGAAACGTGTTCCTGAGAAAACCTAGAGAGAAGCTGCAAGAAAAAAAAAGTGATTATTTTCTGTCATATCCCTTTATGTTTATTGTTCTAAACTTTTTTTTGTGTGTGGTGGATTTTCTGTAAGCTACTGAATTATAGACCACAGCCAGGAAAGTCATAGGAAGAAAAGGCACAGGTAGCAGCAGAGCTAAAATCCCCCTGTCATCCCAAATGCTCATCGTATTGCAACCACCTGCTTGCACTGATAGACTACACAAATGGGTGATGACAAAACATGGAACACACAGTAACTGTTTTCCATCTCTGATATGCCTAAATATACATATGTGCACATACTTCCCTTTTACTTTTTAATCAGGAAAAAAAAAAAAGTTGCAGAAAGGAAAAAGCAAATTTCGAGCCTCTAAATTAAGACCTCTGTTCTTAAGACTCAATTTTGGCTTTACTACTATGGAGGTGCATGAAGGCCTCTCACCTCACAGAACCGTTTTCTTCACAGAGCAATTTGCCAAAACATTAGTGAATAAAGGATCTTTCAGAGAAATATTTTGGATTCTGTGAATCACCATTTTTCTGATCACAGGTAATAGTTGACCATTGCTAGTGCCTTTAATATCTCCTGGTTAATGCTGCAATAAGCCTTCCTGAGAGGGAAGACAGACGAGGTGGAGTTAATGGCTACGTCAGTGAATGTCTATCTGGGGTGGCGGGAGCTGACTGCAGCTGCTTGCAGAAGACAGCCTTTCATCATCTGTCAGAAGATGCCAGAAACTATGCCATGAGGTGCTTTAAAGTAAATTCCAACCACTTTTTAGCTTGGAATAGGTTCTCTTAGGCCAAATAGAAGCCATTATATATCAGTCCCTTGGCAAAATCTCTCAAAAGGCAGAAGCAGCTTCTACTTACACAAATCTGCAGGAATGTCTTTTCAACTACAAACCAGCCCGTATTAATGTGGTTTGTGCCCTAAACAACAAGATGTACGAAAAAAACATGGCAGCTATGACCAGTCACTTACACTGCCCTTTTCCTGCTCGGTTGATGCTCTTTCTGCATACATCCTAATAGTGTCTACTACCTTAAAAATATATTGCTTATCTTTGACCTAATATCCACTTTATACTGCTAAAAGGAAATAGGTAGAAATTAAACTGCAATCTCAGTAGCCATGTAATTAAGTAAAGCTGAATATGCTGGTTTAGGAAAAATTCTTCCATTGACTACCAAACTAAGCTGTACTTACAATTGTAGTCATGGTCTCTTCTGTCACCACCTTCAATGTGTCAACGACTGAAATGTAGCCAAGTCGCTTCGCAATGGCGAGGGCAGTGTTTCCGTTCTAGCAATTGAAACATTTATAACAGAAGTTCAATGTTAGCAAGGAAAACTGTAGAAACTGCTAATTAGCCATAGAAGAATGCACATAAAGGCCAAATAAAGGTTTGCGTATTGGTGATTAAAATAAATATATTATGGGTAGTAGGATATATAACTGCAAGTTTTTAACTCTACAGAAATGGGATGAAAATGAAAAGATTTTCAGATGTTTGCTGTTCTAGTTTTGGAAGAGATTATGGCATAGGGGACGTGGGTGCAATGGGAATAGGCTTCCTCTTCTCTTTTCCTCTCCTACCACACGTTTTTTTCACATTTCCTTTGCTCAAACGCTTTACACGGGGTGGGACAACCAAGCCCAAGGGGAAAGTGGTGGCCCCTCTGCACTTACCACAGTGAGCTCGTTGGGCGCCGCGCCGTGCTGGAGCAGGACGTTGATGATGTGGGTGTGCCCCTGCTGCGCAGCCTGGTGCAGCGGCGTGTACCCGTTCTGCAGGCACAGGGAAAGGGAAAGGCTGCAGCGGACACAGTGCACAAGCTGCCTCCACAGAACGAGCGAGGCAGAGGCGGAAAACTCACCTTCGTTTTGGCATTAACTTTTGCAGAATGTTGCAGCAGGAAGTTAACAATTTTTATGTTTCCGTAGTGGCAGCCAACGTGCAAAGGAGTGTATCCCATCTAGAATGAACATAAGCAATTAGTAATGGGAATATCCCACACATCCCCTGACAAAAAGAAACCCCAGACATGAAACAGCAAAAACCCCATTAAGCTTTTTTTCATCGGTCTATGTGAAAAATCCCCCAACTTTGGAAAAAATCCACACTTCTCATGAATGTTGATTCAAGTCCTGTTCTTTGTGAACCTCTCTGAATGCCTTGTAGGTCTTTAATCTTTAACACATGCGATGCTGATTAAAGATCTGCCTTCCTCTCCAATGGTCAGACTATCAGGTCTCTGGGGCAGTGCCCACCTTTCTAAATAGATGTGTGTATAATGCCTTGCACAGTGAGGTTCACATCCTTGGTGCTCCTACAGTACGCTAATAAACAAATAAGTAAACAAGTAAGTAATAACAACTTTCTAAAAACCAGGCGTTCCGAGGGATACCTCTGCTATGGCGCAATTCGCAGCCCCATCCATTCTGACTGAAACACCTGGAAGGTAAATCTCAGACAACGCAATGGATTTGCCAGCTCCACTGGAACAATATAGTCCTACAGAAATTGGAACACCAGCTGGTGCATTGAGGCTCTAAGACAGAAAGGTCTAATTCTTCGTGTGTGCGGCCTTGTGTTATGCAAACTTGAAGAAATTGCTTTTTCTTGGCAACTACAAAGATGAGAAAGTTGAATGTATCCTTTTTGTTCCTATTACTTATTTTTCATTACTGGTGGACAGACTAAAAATATTTGTCAACATTAGGACTCCCCCACCGAATGCTCTAAACACAACTAAATGGCTTTTTATAGTAAAGTATACACATTTTGGAAATTTTTCTAAAAACAGTTATAGTACATGAAGAATATCACTTAAAAACCTGACCAGATTTTTAAAAACTAGTACTGTTTTTTAAAAGCTCCTCCTGGTAGCAAAGCAGGAGTCACTAGGCTGACTCTGAACTCACTCACATTAAAACCCACATATTTGAAACAAATCAAGCAGCATGTTGAAACCTGTTAACTGTAATAAATATTTTAATCAACAGTTAACGTTTAACATACAGTGTAACAAAACAAAGAGGATCAAAAGCTTGCTCTTGCTGCTTTTTTCCTAATCTTTTAGTCCATGAGAACAGTTAGCAGTTTTGAAGAAGCTGGACTTACTTGAGATGCTTAACATATTAGGAATGATTAGATTATCTTTCTTGAACTAATTATCTTTTCCTGTGTTATCTCCCCTGCAAGACAACACTATTTCTTCTTCCTTAACAAACATCATCAATCTAGATCTGCGCAAAGTACAGTTCAGGGGACGGCTACCGCTAAACAGGACACTTACTATTTTCTCCATGGTATGGAGAGAGTCCACTTTTCCCCAAACCTCCCCCCGCTCACACTAACAGCTTCATGGCTTTCCAGCACATACTTTGCACGGCTCACAGAGATGGATTAATGAGCTTCCCCCTCTCTTGAGCTGCATCATCGGGATTCCTCTCCCCTTTAAAGGTCAGGTTTCATGGGCCCACTGGATGGGCCCTGAGATGACAAAAGGGTCATCTTAGCCAGTGTTCACATGGGGCTTCACCATTTTGCAAGCAGGATGAAACTACACTGCCAGTGTAGCATGTCCTTTTGCTGTTCTGTGGGACTTCCAATGTGAGATTGGCCCCATGCGCCGTTACCAGTTTTACGGAAAAATCAATTGCTAAGCTGTAAAAATCGTATCACACTAAACACGTGGTAAATAGACTGCAAATGTGCACTGCTGTTAATCTACAAGAATTCTGCTTTTGGAAAAAGGGTAAGAGGTGAGGCTGTCTGAATCATTAATTTCAATGGCAGAAAGGTCAGTTATAGTATGTATAGGGAAACATGGCCATGATGCCTTGGCTGCTGGTAGAGCCCAACGCAGCCACACGGCCAGAAGGAAAATACACTACTTGAGACTGAACAATCGGGAACTAGATCTGAAAGCCAACCTGGTGGTTAGAAACACTGAAAGATGGGCTGGTCTCGTATTGACCAGGCTCCTGCTGCTCTCATCAGTGTTTAAAGGTGAAAAATTGCCTTTGCTTTCCTGCTCTAAGAAAAGCCCGGTGCCCAAGATGTAGAGGCACACATCAGAGCATTAAAAGCTGCAGCCTGTCATCCTTCATTTGTAAATCCCTGTCAGTGAGGTGTGGCCAGGTTAGACAACTTGGTCAAAAGTGCTGAGGAGGCAAGTTCAGTGTCAGCCTGGGGTTCAGGAACCAGCGTATTACCACACGTTCAAACCATGAGGTCAAAGCTGCTTAGAAGACAGACAGACAAAACCTCAAATGTGAACTATTTCCACTAGAGGGAAGTTTCAAGTGTCCATGGGCTTAGACACACCATTTTCTTCATGTCAGTTTACCTCTGATACTTCTTCACACAAGGTTGCCTAATTTCAGTTGTATTAACACATGCTAGGAGATGGTACCTGTGCCAGTTGCTTTAAATTAGGATGTGTATTTTTTCTTCAGTTAATTACATACCCTTTTCCATATAAAGAAATCACTAGCTTTGACAACCAGGACAAGTTAATCATTGCAAGAAACAGCGCCTGATCCAAATTCCATTGGCATCAGCAGAATGAAACTTTCCATTGACTTATATGAACCCTGGATCAGATGCCAAATGACTACAAGGAACTTTTCCCACAGAATTGTTACACACGGCGGTAAGAGCCTGAGCACTAGCTAAAATGTAATCATCATGAACTGAGCGCTGGGACCTCATCTTACAGTTACCATTTCTTTAGGGTTGGCCTAGTAGCTTCCTAGGAATGCCCGGGGTCTGAATCTGACAGGGCTCCCTAAGCTGACCAGAGTCTTGAGTCTTCAGCAGAATATGGAGCATACGCACAGACAGGTACCTCAAATGCAGCTTCCGCACCCCCTGCTCCGACATGTCCAAAGATAAACTCAGCTTAAAACATGGCCAAACTATCAAAACATCAGTTAAAAAATATTCTGTGAAACCTTCTCATACAAGAACTTAATTCCCTTCTTCCCCTTCAAAATACAGGCCTCTTAACATGACCTGCCAGGTCAACAAAAATCAGACATCATAAAACCAACTGGGGAGATGAAATCCAAAGGCAAGAGCCACTTGCTGGGAACCCCCTGCTAATAACCCTAAAACATTAAAATCTGGAGCGTATCAGAAAGCCAAGATCAGCTGATCTCAACTTTCCCTTTGAAGTGATCTGTAAAGGCTCCTCTTTCCAGCCTGCAACAATGAATATTGAAGGAGTTATCAACCCCCTGATATTTACTGCAGTACAACATCAGTTTCCTCCTAGAAATGGTATATACAAAGATTTACATGTGGTACTTTCATAAATGGGTAGAGGAATAATTATTGATACCCTTTGTCACTCCTGACCAGGCTGCTGTTCAGAGACTAAGTGAAAACCTTTTCTCTTTCCCCTCCAAATCCATGGTAGAAATCATGACATTTCCATGGTGACATGGTCACTATTCTCCCTGCTACAGCTCCTGGTGTCCCGGAGCTGAAGATGGCTCCCTCTGAAGCTCTCGGTGCTGCTGGCCTGGTCAGATATGGCAGCTGGAGGCACATGCGCGGAAAGGCAGCTTCTCAGCTACAGGCAGCATGTATATCCTGCGTAGCGATGTGGGCACCTGCTAGCAGATACTTGGTGGTTCCTGTCAGAACTCCCTGGAGGGGCCTGGGACTTTTCTTTTAAGTTTGACGTACCCTGTGGTCATCGCATGTCGTGCCGTGTTTGATGAGGCAGTGCCTAATGCAGCACACCGTCACTGACAGCAGTGACAGAGATCTGACACGGCGGGTCACGTCTCACCGGGCACGTTAGACCTCATCAGCCCCCGGAGGACATCTTTCATGTGCGCAGTCAGCAACATTTGTAGTGAAGGAATCGGCCTAAACAAAACTAACTAGCAAAATGCCCTTTTAATGCCTGAGACCCAGAAAGGATATCCTTTGCTTCTCAGCTACAGTACAGATTCCTGCATTCAAGTGTTTCTATGTCAGGAAGGTATAACTTTTATATTTATATCGCAATATCCTCATGAAAAACAGATATTCTGTTACTATTTCTGAAACACTCCAACTGGCAGAATCTGCAATTACACAACCAAATTAATATAACAGTAGCAATTCTCATGGCTACTCGAGCTTGCTACTTCATTCTCTCTAGAAATGTGTCCAGGAGGCTAAGATATTTTGCTTCAAAAGCTATTAATAATAAAAAAGCAACCAACAACCAACCACAGCCCCACAATTATATACATTTCTGCACAGCAGTTTAGGTTCAGAGTTATGTTTACTGGCAAAGCGCCAAGGGACTTAGTAGGCATCCTAATATTAAAAAAGTTACCTCCAAGAAAATCAGGGCTTTTGTTTAATACAGCTCTAACGTGCATCACCTGCTGGCAGTCAGCAGCCATGCTGCTTCTAGCTGTTTTAAAGAATGAGCAGCAATATGGGAGTTAGCAGGTGGGAAGGGCTTACCAAAAGCCACAAGAATAAGTGCCAAAAAAAAAAAAAAAATCAGATATAGTAAGCTTTTCAATTCTAATGGAACACACAAACACAAAGCATCCCTTATTCTCTTGCCCTTCATTTTTTTTTGAGGGAAATTATCACAAGCCTTGTATATCATGGCAGTGAATTACTTTACTATCCTCCACTGGCAATAACCATAAATCTTAACAGCTTGAATTACTGCACCTTTCTAGTCATGCTGACTCTCAAGCTGCTCTATTTTTGTTTTTCAAACATGTCAGACAATGAAGCTACAGTATTATTGTTGATAAGGCTAGAAAATGCTCTAGATCCAAAGATCACGAAGGCATCCAGCCTTGATTGAATGTAACAGGCAAACCTGTGTATACATAGACACTCCACTGCTTTGCTGAATCAGGGCCTAACGTGTTGCAGTACCTTGAGAAGGTTCATTATTGTACATTACTAGGCTAGAAATTTCCACACAAACACCTTCATAACAACTGAGCATGAACCAAAAGCCAAGGAGAGATAATGTAGCATGAAGATACATTGAAGATACCTGTATTTGAGTGTTCATTCTGTATGAAAGTGATGTCTCAATACACTTCCCACCCTCCCTGCCTCCTTCTGCTTCTCAAAATTAGATATTTGCAAATGGAAAAACTGCACTGTTTTCATGAACCAGTATAGCACTCAGGTTAGTATGAGGCTCCTGTCAGAACAAGGCAGGCAGACCTGAATAAATCTCCCTGAATACATCTCCCTGAATAAATCTGAAATAAAGGGGCCAATTTGACCTGCAAAAGAACATCATGACCTCTCAGCCACCATTATCTTCTACCAATACTACTGCTTTAGGAACAAAAGACAGTTTAATACTGGCTTTATTTTCTAGATAGTTGTCAACCAGGGATTGAGACCATCAATCCCCCTGACGTAGGCCAAACACCAAGTGCAGTGTAGCGACTGTTTGACTAAAATGACCTGCACTGAGATCAAAGCTCCAACTCCTTCTCTTCATCCTTGACTGAACCAGCACTCTTCTCTCATCAGTCTTCCTTTGCCAGTCCATCACGGTAAGCTGTATCCTACAATAACACTATTCAATGGGATAAACAGTCGAAAATTGACATGTGGAGACCTGCTAAGCCATGAAAAAATATTTACTCATGCCAACTCTCAGCACAAAAGCTCTGCAAGAAAAGCAACCATCACATGTACCATTATAGCTTCTACACACTCAAGATGACCACCAGAGAAGGAATACCTGTTCACAGCCGTGGCTTCAGATCGCCCTTTATCTCCCAGTACTATGTGTAAGATGAGTATTCCTTGTGTTAAGCATGACATTGCATAACATAGAGTTTCAGTATCAAAAACTCTTTAATATACATAAATTCAGACACAAAAATGTAATGTCAGAATGGAAAAAAACTGCTGCCTTTGCAGCAGGACCTTAATGTGCCTTCTATGAACACTAAATTCAGTTTTTAATGCTTTCTAAATGTGAAGGGTTTTGAAACAGCTCTGAAGCTTCACCACCTGAAGTGCATTTTAGTGTTGCTACTTTTCCACTATTCTATTATTTGTTTCTTGCATATTAAGATAAGGTGTTTTCTGGGGCTTATTGATTGGACCTCAGCCTAACATGGCTAGGTTTAAAACCATGTAACAAATATCATCTTCAAGTGGCAGGAACAGACTTGTGGCCTCTCAAGAACTAGTTCTAGTGCACTAAACCAGTGTTTACTCTTCAGCATTGACTGAGACAGACTCCCACAGCTCTGGGATTACAGGCTATTTAGTTAATTGATGCAGCAGAACCAGAAGGAACCTGTAACAGCATCACTAAATGGACTTCTAAACTAGCAGCTGTTCTTCCTTTCATGCCTTTTTCTACAAAAAGTTCAGGAAAAAGAATTGTTGGGAAGAAAACCACCCCAAGAAAGGACCACAATTGCAATGGTCCAGGTCTGAGAGCAATTTTGAAAATGCTCATGAATTTTAGTGCCAGAAGTGACCTAAATCATACAGATTAATTCCCACACAAGAGATTTTCTGTAGTATTAGATTTTTTCTTCCCTGCTATAGCTTCAAGACACAAAATATATTTCTTCACAATCTTCTCCTCTAATCACCTGAAAAACCCCAATAGTGTGTTGCCCTCAGAACCTGAGCAAGAGTAAGACACCCCATATGTCAGAACTACAAACTCTAGATGTTTTCACAGGGAGTGTAAGTTATATATAAATGATGATTAAAGAACATGCACCAGCGGTGGAAGATGATAGCTCATTGGTCCCTACCCAAGAAGTTGACCCGCTAAGATATTAAGTGTTCTCCCTCTATTGACAGATACTTTGCTGGAGTGACATAATCGGTGCTTACTTAACCTGGGAAAATGAGGAATATGATAAGAAGAGAATCTAATCAAAGGAAAAAACAAAAAAAGACTACTGAATAGTCACCCAGACCACTATAATTGAGGTAACAAAAGCGTATGGATATGAAATGGAGAGAAGAAAACAGAAGCTTAGTGGTGACGCTGCTGGTAGCAGAGATCCCCAATGTAACGCCATTCTAAGCTGCGCGGCTTCACTGACTTTGAAGGCACAGATGGCCACATCTCTGCCTCCATGTGTCTGGAGTGATGAATCCAAACTGGACGTGCCGGATGGTAGCGTGTGAACATGCAAGCATAGCAGCAGTGCTTCTGAAGCCAACTCAGCTGTTGCGGTATCTTGCTCCCCAGTGCCTCTGGTTTTAGAGGCAGCATGCACAGACCTTTTATTCCCATAGAACAGTTAATCCATATAAACAAGAGAGCTTGTAACTGCAGAGCTGCTATTTTACAAGCCTATCATTCAAACTTCACCTGCATAGAACATGAGGTCAAGGTATGGTAGTTCTTACAGCATAATACTTTTCCTTTGTTGTAGAAGTTCAGAGCTTGTCAGCTCTTTCCTTAGGAACTCAGGGTGATCATCAGTTTATCTAGAAACTATTCCATGCTAAAATACGTAGTACTGCATTGGCACTTCTCTTATATCATGGGCGGTAGAGAGTGGTTATCTGGCAGATGACCTCCACGTGACTGACTGTGGAGCCTGGAGGGCTCATCACTGCACAAACCCAGCAGATGGGACTCTGCAGAAGCCAGTGAAAAAGCATCAAGCTCCTGCCACTTTAACACAGTCCTGCAAGGTTTGTGGGCACTTTCTTCCTAAGGAGCAGACAGTCCCCTACAGCAGAGAGGACAAATCAGCATAGCAGGCAGGAGGACAAGCCATTGTGGGTGTTCTTCACCACAGAGGCTTACAGGATTAATAATGCATATTTTCCCAAACAGGTGATTTGTTACACCACAAAGTAGTTCTGTTTAAATACACCGGGACTTTGCCTGATCTATGAGTCTTTACCCCACTTTCTGACAACTACGGGGAAGTCCCATGGAAGAAAATGTGTACTGGGAAGCTATTCTTTACTTGTGCTAGTTACACATAAAACATGAGGAATGAAGGTGAACAACAAAGGACTTACTGTTTGTTTGTTCGTTTTTAAATTATGACTACTATGGATGACAGGATTCATGCTGCAGTCAAATATGACTGCATTTTTTTCCCCCAGTGCATGGTTTTACCTACTGACTAGTTCAATTTTCAGAGATGCAATTAAGAAATTCAGCTCCACCCAGAGGAAACCTCTGAATGAGAAACTGAAGCCCCTTTTCTGTGTGTCTCTACAGAGTCACACAGCCAGCTCCACTGTATTGCCACCATGCCAGGCTTAAAGTTCAGTACAGAGCTCGTGCAACTGTGCCAGGTTGGCCCTGAGACCCAACAAACAAGGCCTGCCGCTCAGCTGTGACAGTATCTCAGACGTTTCCACTATGCTAATGTGACTAAAAGGCCACTAGTCCAGAACTGGATTTTATTTGGACACTGGAGAGCAGGCAGAAGGCACATGTGACTGCCTGCACCTGTCAATGTAAATATCTCCTTAGACTACTTACTATTTGTGGGACAGAGAAGAGTAGGAGAAAGGCAAATGCTCGCAGACAAGTTGTATGGGCTAGGAGGTGATTCAGCTCTGACCAAGTTAAAAGAGCAGGTTCTGCAATGTCTTGCTACAGCCACCAAACCCAGGCAGGAACTATCTCCAGAAAGGCAAGCCACATACACCTGAGGAGATTGTGCAAAGAATGAACCAGGGCAGATCTCATCTGCAGCTGGATGATTTAGCAGATAAGAACCCAGACTGATTCATCTGTAAAATACAGGCTGAGGATACATTACAAAAGTATAAAGCTGGAGAAGGTCCTAGGATTTCAGCAGAACTATCAGTTTCATGTCAGAATAATGTCATTGAAATCAGTAGCTGGTGCAGTTGGAATTACACAGTAGAGAAATCACGTAACAGTGGTTTTTCCCTCTGCCACGGATTATAATCAGCTGAGTTGGAGACAGAGATGATGATGGATTCACCTCTTTCTGAGACATCAGTGTGATGATAGAATGATAATATTGCTGGATAGTCTGGCACACCTGGACATTTCTGGAATGAAAGCACAGCACGTAACTTGTGGCACACACCTAGCAGAGAGTTGTGAAAGCTGCTACTCTGCACAAAGAATGCAGGTCAGACAGAATGCAGGTGAGTCTGGTTCATTTAGCTGATTTGATCAGCTACAGTCCAAGTATTTGATCACAACTGTTTTCTTACTCAGCTAAAGGAATGACTCCGAGATCTAGACAATGCATGAAGACTGTAAGTGTAATCAACACCGAGATCAGCATCATTAAATGCTGAGCACTGTATACACCATTAGTGAGCAGCAAACCATTTCTACACAGGCTCTTGGAATTTACTCACAACATCACTCTTATGTACACATATATGTATTTCATATTAGCTAACAGTGATCAATAATTTCAAATTTGTCCTCAGAGTTAAATGTTTCATCTCCAATATTATTTTTGAAGGTAGAGTATAGCAATATTTACTGACAACCTAACAGGTTAATGTTTACCATCAGGAGAACAATGGTCTAGTCTGAACTTGGCACAACAGAAAAAGTCAGTTCCCTAGAACCTACCGGTATGATGAAACAACTCGCTTCACTGTGCTTTGCAAAACAAAGCAGCCTAGAAATTCAGAAGCATCCAGTCATGAAGGCTGAGTCAAGCTGCAGGAGTAGGGGCTAATCCTTACAAATGAACAATAGCTTTACTTGCAGAATCATGTCTATGGGTGGCTATTTAGTGTCGGCTCAGGGAAAGGAGACTACTTCATTTCATACAGTCTCTTAAGTCATGGGAAAAAGTATTAACCACTTAATAGCCAGGAATG
>KL256342.1:18755-58066 GCA_000699545.1 Podiceps cristatus
TTTTTTCTCTTGCTGTAAATACAGCTGTTTTAAGTAATAGTTCTCCTGTGTTTTGTTTCTACTGTCAGTGGAATGGAAAGAATGTGCAACGTGTAAAAAATACCAAAAGTGGATGAGAGTATGCGTATGGTAAAAGATTATATGAGTCTCTGTAGAGAGAGTTCAAGCTTTTCTGAATGTTTCCTTACCTGAAAAACAAACAATCCCACTTACCTTCAGTGAAACATAATAGTAGGATACAATCTAAATCTATATTGATCTAAATATTTGGCGAGAAATAAGCTTACTGCTCAAAGACTGAGCATAACACTAAACATTAGAGTTTACATATCTTCTGTTTTCAGAAACATTCCTCATAATAAATTATTACAGAATATATTCTCTGCTGTTAGTTCCGTTTCACCCTGACATCGATCACTAGTCCAGTCTACAGACTCATGCCTCCCTGAAAGGAAATAACACATGTTGACAGTGGTGTTTGTACCTTTGTCTGCGCATCAACAGCAGCTCCTTGGTTAACGAGAACCTCTGCTACATTGACTCTATCCTCTTGAGCAGCCAGGTGGAGTGGCGTCAGTCCACTCTGTGAATTAAAAGCAACAAGTAAAAATTTTCAGAGGAGGCACATGAATACTAAAATGCTAATTCAGATATCGGAAAGACTCAAAACATCCTACTGAAATATAAATTACACTTTCACTGTGTAATGTGCTTCCTAATCACATTTGTTGATTTGCAAGAAAGTACAATTTGAAAGCCAGGAAGATACTGTTTCTTTTGCACATGGAACATTTCTTTATGCAGCACTAAATGTGGGATAGAAATTACAGCACTTTAAGAAAAAGTCACATAGTATTTTTTTACCTCCTGACTAATTCACTTTCTTAGAATGAGTAAGATTTTAAAAGAAGTATTGGATTATTGTTTAGACTTCTACAAGTTTTCTAGAAGTATCATTCACTCAGATTATCCTTACCTTTTATTTCTCTACTTGGTCATTTTCAAACACAAACAGAAAAGACAAAACTACATTTCTCTGACATCAGGTCCGTTTCTCTCTGCCCAGGGAGTATACCGGCTTGCTAGCTGACTTATACTGACACACTTACTTTTTGGATAGCTCATTATTTTTCTTACCTAAAATTTGAGATCTAAAATCCTTAAAACCTCAGAAAGCTATGCAAATTTCTGTCACATAAAAGACGTCAGGTAAAAGGGGTAGAAGAGAGAATCTACTGAGGGGTGTTGTTAGGAATGGAAAAGAATATCCTGTACTTGCACATTATAGTTCTTTTCCTCTCCTCCTGTTCCTACCGCCTTTAGCACCAGTGACAGAAGAGCAGGTGGCAGCAGTTGGCACCTCAGGCAGAAACACTTGCTAAATTTCCTACCCTTGAACCCAAACTCATGTCTACAGCGTGCTCGCTACTGTGCAAAGGCAGTGCCTCTGAGAGCGCCCCACGTTACTGTATTCAAACATGCAATCCTGATGACAATGCAGCTTATGTGGGTCACGTTACACAAATATATAACAGTAACCAACTGTAAATTACCTAACAGAGCCTGGATATTATGGGCCAAACCTAAAAAGCTTTAATAAGTGCTCAGTGCCCACACTGGGGTTCTGAGTATTCAGCTTCCAACCATTCTGTGAATCCTGAAGAAAAAAAATACTCTTTTTATTCCTGTTGCAAAACTCAAAACTTAGTGTCCTTTAAATATCTGGCTTCAAACGTAGGTGCTGAGCTTGGAGGGAATGTGTGGCCCTAAGTGAGTGTAGGGGGAACTGTTTTCAAAAGGTGGTGTTATCAGTATAATGAGGAACTAGAAATCACAACTGAACAGTAACAGATTGAAGGATGTTGCAGGTAATTAATCTCTGGTGGGACTGAATCAGAATGCCAAGCAGCTGCAATCATGCTCTCTATATTAGCCTCAGCAGCAAAACCATGACAGCCAATGTGATGCAGAATGTGTACATGGCATATTGCCCTGTGGGGATGCAAAGTACATCCTGCACTGCGTAAGTCTACATGCTTGACCGAGACTGGGGGTCGGGCGCGGAATCAACTTCTGCAAGAGGGGCTTCCTGAAGGAGGGCACAAAAATAACCAAACTGTAAGGTTAGAAACGTGAAAACACAGTGGCCCCTGTGCAGCATCACCCACAGCCTCAGAGGACACCAAGCCTTTCTACCCACTGAGAACAAGAAATATTTTCCATGAAATATTTATCTCTTGCCTTTCTATTTTAGCCACATAAATCCATACTAAAACTGAATTTTACAACATCTCTGATGTCTGGTGAGGCATTTAAAGAATTAAGGTTGCATGTTTGAAAGAAATATTACTATAGAGCAGACTTAATACCCTATAAATTCATCCATATAGAAACTAAAATCTACCAGCTTCCCTTTCCTGCCCCCAGGAGAAACTACACCAAAAGTCACTGTGCTCTAAGGAACACCCCCCAGGCAGGAAGAATCACTTGTATTAATGAAGAAAGTCTCAGACAACCTTGCTGTTGTTATGCCATAAAAAAAAGTCAACTTCCCTTAACAAGTTAGTAGTTTCCATTGCTTAATGGATGTATCTGGAGGCTCATAAATGACAGGTGCTGACTGTGGGGAAGACAACATCTCTGGGCATGTTTTGGCAGACTAGCATAACGTGGAAGGAAGGGAGATGGATTAGTAAATTCCTCTGCAGCATGTGCTATCATCAAAACCTGGGTACTGCGAAATACAGTTCATTCAATGTGACATGGCACGCTGCAGGCTGTACTCTTTGCTAGAAGAAATGATGATGTGTATTCAAACACCTGCAGTGGTTTTCAAAATGTACGGAAATACAGTGGGCAAATTTAATTGCAGCCCCTATCTTTCTCATTACCATGGGTTTTTATTGCCTCAGCACCAAGCAGGGAGAACACTTACCTTGTTGCTAAGATTTACATTAGCATTTCTAGTAAGAAGCAACGAAACCATGTCCACGTGGCCGTCCTGAGAGGCAAGATGTACAGGGGCGATACCCTGTCTGGTTACAGCATTGGCATCAGCACCATATTCCAGCAGTGTAGTTGCTATGTCCATCTGGTTTTTCTTGGCAGCTATGTGCAGTGGCGTATAGCCGTTCTGTCAACAGAAAGCACTTCATTGCAAGCTACTCATTGAACAATGTGATAAGTCACTTCCCTGTACCTACCCAATTCTATGAAAGTAAGTCACTAGTTCTAAAAATTCTGCCAAGAATAGTCAAATACATTATTAACTAGTTGTACAAATGAAATTATCAGAGCTTTAAGCAATCCGGTTTTGAAAGTACTGCTACAAATAGGAGGATTCTGAAAGAAACCTTCACATTTGGGGAAAAAAAAAAACCAGATCTGTTCAGAAAAGCACAACCTATAGCAATAGGATTTTGAGTTTCATTTCACATGCATTGGTGACTTTTCCTTAAATGTACATAAACTCTTTAACAAACAGAAAAGCAGGATGTGTGTTCATAACTCAGAACAGCTGTTATTGTTTGGTTTTTTCCCCATTTCCTAGTGTGAATGAAAGCATTATGTACATGAAATATGGCCTTTCTTGCGGCATTTACCTTAACCTTACTGACTGGCTGTTTTCATTCAGATCAAGGGAAAATTAAAGCATTTAACTTTAGAGTCTTGCATTATTTATTTTTTTTATTCCTTCCAATATGTGTACTCAGTGAGCCCGCTACTAAAAATAAAAATGCATGATAAAACTTTATAATTCTAAAAAAGAACAGATTTGGCAGGAAATAGATAAAATAGATATAAAGAATAACTAATTAGTGTGCAAGTCCCAAAACACTGACTAAGGTATGACCAGCTTTTGGTACAGATTGCGATGCCTGTTTAATCAAGAACTTTGTCTTTTAGAAATGTATTAACCTTCATTTTAAAGCAAATGGCAAAGTTGCATGCGTATGCATGTGACTAAGGAGGAAGGTCGGGGGGATGAGACCCGAGCTGCATAAACCATTGCATACGATACCATAAGTACCAGACGCATCTCAGATTACACAGCCCGATAAAATCTATCTAAAGGCATAAAGCCTTCACCTGGCTCGGCTCCTCCCTGCGCCCCACGGGGCAGCAGGGCTGGCCTATATGGGAAGGCAGGTCACAACAGACGCAGAGCGATGCAGCAGGAGTAAAGAATAAATACACAGGGGCACACAAATGATTACAAGAGAGCAGTAATCCGGGAGTGAGCAACACACAGCACTAACTCCATGTGGGAAAGTTTCTTTAACCTTTAAAATTTAAAATTCAGATTCAGTTTGGGCCTCAGATACTAAGATATTGCAAAATGACACCCTCAGAAATGGGTATACATTGTTTGCAGTGGAATAGAAAGCAGGAGGTTGCCAAGAGAAAGCAAAAAGGGAGCTGAAAAAGAAAGGCTGAAATTCAGCTGAGTCTCAGGCTGCATCTCCTCATGAGGGCTCTGCTCTCTGCCACCACCCATAGATGCAGAAGGGAGCAGAGAAGTCTGGAAAGAAAGGTATTGGGTTATTCTGGCTGCCAGGGAAAGGAGGTAAGAAGGGAAAACAGCTGAAGATGAAGGGATAGAGGAAAAACTGAGGCTTTGGGGGTGGGGGAGGAAGAGAAGTATTGTAGAGTGGATGCCAAATTAAAATAAGGCACAAGCCTAATTTTTGCCTATAAAAAAGAAAAACGGTTCATCAGAATGACTGTTTGTATCACAGAGCTGTAGTCTGACATGGCCGCTTCCCAGACCCTTTCACTGATCACTCTTCAAGGCAAATGCTGCCAGGCCAGGATAATGAGCCACTCTTAAGATCAGTGTTAAAGACAGGAGTGTCACAGAAGAGTCAACTGCTGATGAAACTAACTGTGGAGCCAGTGATGAGATATGACACAACACATTTATTTATTAGACCACATTTACAAAAGAAATGGGAAATCATCTGCTGTTACCAACACCATCTTTCAGATGACTGCACAGTGGGTGCCTAAAGCAACAAACATGCTGCTGTTAATTTTATTTAGTACTGACGTTCTATCCAGTGTTGCTGTGGCTCACTTACTGCAGAATACTAACAAATGCTTTCTTTTAGGAAGACTTACAGCTGGCACTCGAAGGCCTGAGTGGCAGCTGCCGAACTGTTGTTACAGATGGAGAAGCTAAGGTGACCTGACATGCATTTATGTAATATTATACCATAGTCTATAGCGCTCCCACCTTGGTTTGCACTTCCCAAGCCCTTGGCAGTGCCTGCTGCAACCCCTGCCCCTGTGCCCAGGATGTACAGCTTCCACTGGCAGCTTCTTTCAGTGAAAACTGGGTCAGTGTTTTCTCATCCTCTTCAGAAAGCCCTTTCTTCCCTACAGTGGCATTTAAGAGTGCTGTGTTGCAGTAGTAAAAGATCGGAGATCACTCCAGTTCACCTCCGGGGGCACTGCTCTGGCAGATTGCCACTATCGACGTTATTGATTTTAAACTGTGCCGTTGCTGCTGGCTCTCCGTGTTTATTTAACTTTCCTCTCTTGTGCACTATAACCTCTGGGATCTACCATGTATGACAGACTCCACCTTCTTCTTTAGCCATGCAGAAGGCCTCTGGTGTTATGGCTGTATTCAGTCGTGTGTGAGAGGAAGGCGATCAAGGAGAGTTGTCTATTGACAATACTGGCTTTTCCACTAGCTCCCCCTCTTCCACAGTGGTTTTTTGCAGTGATTTTAGGAACGTATCTAGGTTGTTTCAGATGAGCTATTTACACTGCATTTACACAACTTGAACCTACATATGCTTCCACCCTGTTTTACTTATTGCTGCTGTCCAGCTATCGATTATTGATCCTTACTTGAAACTAGGATCCCCAAAAGATAGAGACACTTTAAGCTTCTCTAAATTCTTTCTTCTACTCAAAAACAGAATAAATTTAAATATTAGAGAAGTGATTGTCCCACTGTACTGGGCACTGGTGAGGCCGCACCTTGAGTACTGTGTTCAGTTTTGGGCGTTGCAGTATAAGAAAGACATTGAGGTGCTGGAGCATGTCCAGAGAAGGGCGATGAAGCTGGTGAAGGGTCTGGAGCACAAGTGCTGTGAGAAGCAGCTGAGGGAGCTGGGGTCGTTCAGCCTGGAGAAAAGGAGGCTGAGGGGAGACCTTATCGCTCTCTACAACTACCTGAAAGGAGGTTGTAGTGGGGTGGGTGTGGGTCTCTACTCCCGGTAACAGGCGAAAGGTCAAAAAGAAATGGCCTCAAATTAAGCCAGGAGAGGTTTAGACTGGATATGAGGAAACATTTCTTTACAGAAAGGGTTGTCAGGTCCCGGAGCAGGCTGCCTAAGGAGGCGGTTGAGTCACCATCCCTGGAGGGATTTAAAAGACAGGTAGATGAGGTGCTTGGGGACATGGTTTAGTGGTGGTTAGGCACGGTTGGACTTGATGATCTTAAAGGTCCTTTCCAACCAAGGGATTCTATGATTTATTCTTTCACATCCCCAGGAATCCTACATTATGTATTGTCTTGCCTACAATAAATTGCAATCAAAGCAGGTCTATGACTAGTTGTTTTATTTTCTCACCAGTCCATTCACACTGTGACGCACACTAATAATTACATACATTGTACTGAGAAACATATCACGCCTCAGAAGTCATCCTGTGGCACAATACAGGAGAACTATCCCTGTGTAGCAGGTCATTAACTCCAAGCTTGCCCTGCACAGACGCGAAGGTGCAATGATATAAAGTTAGTTGGCTTGGAGAAGGTACTAAGGAGACCAGACAAGTGAAAGGAAGGCTCAGTATACACGGAGACTGAACTTTATTGAAACTAGAGATTTTAAATATTTCTACATCTGTATTTTCTTTTTTACTGCTATTTTATTCACCTGCAGAACTATTCTAACAGCTTTATGTGATTATGAGACATTAATAAACAAGGTCACTGAGCCCCCAGTAACTGCAAGCATATACAGCCTAGAAAGAACAGAGGTAGACAGGGAATAATGTGACACAAAAAGCCGAGGTATTCTTCCCCCAGAGTAGCCAGTACTTGTACCTTGGCAGATGCATGAGGTGAAGCTCCCTGGTCCAACAGTAGGAGTGCCACTTTTTGATTATCGTAGTGTGCAGCTACATGCAGTGGTGTTAAACCGCTCTAAAAACACATGCAGAACAAACAAGTGCTGTTACAGACCCTCTCTCCAGGGAACACTTAATTGAGAGTTTGGAAAATCAGAGTAGATAAGGTGAAAAACCACATTTGTTATTCATTCACGTATCCAGAGTCTTTGATAACTTTAGAATAAAAAAATAAAACAGAGATTTGAAAATCCTTACTGAACTGTGAAAGCCCTTTTCACTTTCCCCAGGGAAGATGAACAGAGAAGCACATATCAGTGCTGCCCCCAGGACAGAGCAGGTAAGGAATTTTGACCCTGAGGTCACATCCTCTGCAATGTTTTTCTTTTATTGCAGTGGATAAGTAAACTGTCCCTTGGACCTGTAAAAATCCAAGCTGGGCTGGTTTAAAGAGCCTGACGTCCTACTGGGCTTTGCCCCTGCCATGAGACCTGGAGGAGCAGAGCCAGATGCCTGAATACCCTGATAAGGACTGTAAATAGTCTGGGCAGTAAGGTGGGGGAATGGTTTGTCTCCGTTACCCTGGATGGATACAGAGAGGACGCAATTTTGTTGTCAATTAATGACAATAAGAGTCACTTTTGCCAAGAGTTTATTGGCTCTTGGCAGCCCCAACAGGGAGTGGAATATTACAAGAAACCCATTCCAGTAAAATCCAGGCTGTGGATACTACTGTGATGGTAAGTAGGTAGAAGGATATTATTAGAATATTACGTGCATTTACATTATTTGCTGTGCAAGTGGCAGTGGCTTCTTCTGTCCTACCTTTCCAGAAGCATCAGGAGATGCATTCTTCTGAAGCAGAAGGTTGGCTACCTCAATTTTCCCATATTTTGCAGCCACATGTAGAGGAGTAAATCCTTTCTGTAAGAGAAAGCAGTTATATAGCAGCCTCGTGCACTCTGTTTTAGGGTAAGGTGCGTCTCTGATTTACAAGGATATTGCTATTTCCATCCATGTCCTTACGTAGTCCTGAGCACAGGCAGCAAGTCTGCAGATTCCCCACTGCCTGGCAGGTCTGGAGGCTCTCCCTTGCAAGGCATCTACATTCAAACATCTGTAAAAAGGGAAGAGGCAGTTCCTTTCTTCACACCACTAAAGACCCAAGGACAAGGCTGGGTAACAGCTTATCAAGTCCAGTCAGGAATTTCTGCCCCGCATTCCTGTCATTCTGAGAAAATAGCATGTCTGATCACTGGGATATGTTACACATCAGGCTCTGAGACAAAAGTACGAAGCTTTGCACCCTTTTAACAAAATGTATCTTATTTTAATGTTATTTGCATGTGTATGTGACTCTTGCAGCATTTAATTCACAAGTAGCACTTGCTACAGGTATATTTTACTATCGAAGCTATCACTTCTTAAACTCCCTTACCTTGGTAATGATAGATAAAGATGCACCATGATCCAAAAGAACAGAAGCTACATCCTCATGTCCTTCTCGAGCAGAAAGATGCAGGGGCGTATAGCCAGATGTCGTAGCTGCATTTGGAGATGCTCCTTGCTGTAGCAGCTGCTGTACTATATCTGCTTTTCCTAGTCGAGCAGAAATGTGCAGTGGCGTTTGGTCATCCTAAACATAAAGGAAACAACACAGTCCTGCATAAGAAGACTAAGGCTCATACTTTGACAGAAAAATATTTGCTCAGATTCTGTCACTTTTCAAAATTGCAGATGAGCATTAAATCTATTGAGGTCTTACCTAGTGAATATTGCATGCTGGCTTTCTCTTTGTGATACAATAAAGATATCTTGTGCTTAGTTAATGCATTGCAAAATATTCCTGACAGGTATGTAATCCATAACAGTTAATAAACTGATCAATTTTCTTAATCTGGATTTGCCTCGCTTTGCTTTTCCACTGAGGTGCATTGAGTTTCCTGTTGAATTTGAGACCCTTCTTAAAATGCATAGCTCTGTTCCTCCCATCTTCACCTCTTTTATGATTCCCAGGAACATTTAACAACTCAATCAGTTGTTTGGAGTGACCTGAGATGCCTAGCATATTACTGTCTAGTAACTTGCATTAAGCATCGTAGCTTGTGCTTTTTACTGGTGAACAATTTGTTTGGTATTTTACAGACAACTTTACAGCGTATGTAACTGAATATAAAGCATGGTGCTGAAATTCAGTAATTTTCTCACTTGTTCACAATGATCCTAATAGTTTTAAGTATAGGGGTTGCCCTTCATGAGTCTCATCTATTTATTTTCTTTCAGAGAAAATATTGTGGTTGGTTGTGACCTTGTTCTGAATGTTTAATAGATAATTTCTTCCTTATTTATTATTCGGTTCTGTATTTTTGTCCTCCCCATTCTCAGTTGTACAATCTTGGGATTAAGGACGCTGTCACAACAGTATGACCAACAAAGCCCATGACTTTATTTTTCTTCTTCCTCATAAATCTATTCAAACATCTTTCCCCATTTTTTCCTGCAGCAGAATAGTTCTGGGGTGTTCTCTGCTAGGGAGACTTCTGCCCATGCCCCTCCTACAACAGTGATTTTACACCTTTGGGATTTCGGATTGAGAGCGGGTCAGGATGTGAATGCTGCTCCTCTGCAGGGAAATTCTCCTCTGACGGGTGAAGAGCCTTCATGGTTCTTAAATGTTTCTAGTTTATGCCCATTTCCCACGAATGAATTCATTGTTGGAAACTCCTTAAAAAATATTTGCATGAGACTGCTTCTGAGCATGAGCTGTTCACTTTCAAGGCTGTCTTTGGAAATTTACAGACCACATGATTCAGACTGCTTGTAGATATGAAGTGTATCTGCTATAAATATTTAGTCAGAGTTCCTTATAAGTAGATATTCTTACTAGTAACTTTATTTGGGGGCCAATTCACAGATCATAACTTCATAATGAAAAATAGATTTCTTAGTATTCATTTAATCACTATTAAAAAAAAAAAAAGTTTCACTGGTTTTACTTATTAAGACTGCTATTTATTGCACCCATTTATCTCCTTGCCCTGTCTGTTTCCTGGAACTCTTATTTCCATAATTCTGTATGTTTCTTTGATGACTCCTGATCATTTCTTTTTCCTCCCCCCTTATCTTCCTCAATTGGAATTGTTTCTACAGGGTCTGTTCCTTCTTTCCAGCCCTATGCTACATCTCCTTCCCGTGCCTCCTTACTTTAGGAGGCGTTCTTTAGAAGTATAACTTTTTTGAATGCATACAGGCTGATGCTTTAGGGGCATAACAAGACACCGGAAGCCTAGGGTTTACAGTTTTGCAGAAATAAAAGCAGGTAAGAGGCAATCCTCCCCCTCCTTCTTTCCCACCCCAAAATAAAACTTTCAAACACGTAATAGTTTATATTAAAAGCTGACAAAAAACCAGGCATGGTATCAACATCTCCTGCCTTCTCTCTTACATACAGATCGCTCATGACTACAGTAAGAGAGTATGTAACAAAATATCAGTGGTCCTAACACCAAGGTCCTTGGCTTCATCTCCCTTTTTCTTCCCAAAAAACACATGCAAGATGAAATGTGATTCCTTGCTTTGTTAAATATAGATAATCTAGAGTTATTATACCTTGACTATCACCTTACCTTAGCTTTAGCCTCCACCTGGGCTCCATTTTGTACCAGGTATCGAACGACCTCTGTTTGGCCAGCTCTGGCAGCCATATGCAGCGCTGTTTCTCCCCTCTAGCATGCAGCAGCAAAACCAAAATATCATTAAAAATACACTGCAGGGAAAACGAACCCCAACATGTTTCACAAATACAAAAATACTGGTGTTGCAGTTCAGAATAATCTCCACTAGAATATTTTGCAGTAGTTGTCTGTGAGTAAAATGGGAGATTATTTGACCTCTTAGCTGTGTGCTACAAAGCAGTTTATTTCAGGGTCAGTTTCCCAACACAATAGTGCCTTTGTCACTAGTCTTTGGCTGAAAAGAGACAGTACAATTTTTGTATTTACTAGCAGTGTTAAAAACTATGTCCATTTAAATAAAGCCTAATTTAGTTAAACAAAAAATTTATTTCAAATTTTGTTTATTCAAATACAGATATATTTTGCTTTCCTCCTGCTACGTCCTATGCCCCTATTATCATTTGTTATCTGACAAGCACCAAGATGAGCAAACAAGAGGAAAAAAAATCATTACTGAGTACATTAAGGCTTCATGGACTTAATGAAAGAAAAATCCAAGGAAATCAGAATAGATTCGGAAGAGAAACTGCTTTCTACATTCTTGGGTATCAATATGTCTTTAGGTACAAACACCTGCTAATTTACAAGTGTCATTGCATTTTTATATAACCTAATACAATTAGAAGGTGAAGACTTTAAAAAAAGATTGTCTTCAAACTGCACCTGTTAAGGAAGGTGAAAGGGATATTTTGAGGCCAAACTGTCAAAAAGAATCAACTAGCTTCTACTTTCCTTCCATTTCCCAACTTTCAAATATCCCTCTAACAATGACTTCAGTTTTGACACGTGCCCTGGGAGCTTTGGGGCACACAGTGCACATCCAGCAGAAAAGCGCACTTGTATGCCTGTACGGACACAGGCAATATGTCCCAACAATCTGCTGCAATCTGTTGATGACAGCAGAAATTTCCTTAAATGGTAGGCCCCCGGGGTCCTGGGAAAACATTGCTCAACAGTCAAGTACACATCTCAAAAATTACATATGAGAAGCTACAGTATGTTCTCATTCTTTACTTCAGAACATAAAGAGAATAGAATCTGCTTAAGATCGGTCTCTTTTGAGGTTTCCTTAACCTGTCAAACGTCTCCAAGTAGGAGGCAGGCGGCTGCACTTTCCCATGACTCCAGTAGGAGCCATGAGTGCGATGGAGGTGGATGGTGAACGCCAGAATCAGGGGCTTCACGACAGTGCTGCTCCCAAATATTATAATGTATTCACAGTTCTGCCATGCTAAAAGGAAATCTGTTACTCACCACATTGGTAGTGTTGGGCGATGCTCCATGATGCATTAGCTGCGATACAATATTTACATGTCCCATGAAGGCAGCAACATGGATTGGAGTTAGGCCCGACTGAAAACGAAACCAAAATCAAACTTAAATACCTAGTTCCACACTCCTTTACATGAAAGCCATGGGAAAAAATCAAAAATCAAGCTATCCTAAAGAAAGTAAGCCCAAATGGTTGCTCTTCTGAGAGGATCTTATCTTCCTAAAGACATATGTACATGCTTAAACTAAAGGGCACGCAGAATTGAAAAATACCTTTGAGTATGGTTCATGAGCAAACTTAAAAACATTCTAGGAATTCAGGAATTCTTCATCAACTGAAATAAACTGTAGCAATCAACTAGAGCTAAGTAAGATTTCTTCCTTGAGTTTTTCCTAAATACTATTTTGGACCAGGGGAAAAAAAAAAAAAAAAAAAAAAAGGAAAAAAAAAAAGATAGAAGCATTCCTAGTAGAAAGATAAGACTTTCTCAAACATTCAGCTAATGCAAAAAAGATGCAGTGTCTATTGTCCCCACCAAATCCAGTTGCTTTTGGATGCACAAAATGGTCTATTGAACTTAGCGGTGAGCTCCATCTCCACTGTTTCTCCAGGAGAAAGGGAATTCAAAACTGTGGCATCCAGCCAGCAAGGCACAGACACAAATGACATGGGCTAGAGAGAGTTTTTCCTTCCCCTCAGAACCTTGTGGTACCATCACAAATCTGCACCACTGCCCTTATACAAGGTATAAAAAAACCAACTAGAGAGAAAGTGAGGGAAGGAAAAAGGGAGCAGTCATTTAGCAGGGTATGACCTCAAGGATTTTGCTTTAGAAATCCAATCAATAGCTAATATTTCCCCATGTAGAGTTATCCTAAAGCCTCTTCACAGCTGATTCTGCACAGCTGTACCAACAGTCAGCCAGAGGCTGCAGAAGGGGGTTTTGCTACCAAGAGAAGGAGAAAGCTCAGGGAATCTCTGGAAATCCCCTGATTTAGGCAGCTTCCCCATAGATGTACGTAAATCCCAGGAGGGTAGAGGTAAAGAAAACATACTTTTGTTCCTTTCTCATGCAGAACAGCAAACATGAGCAGGAAGGCAGAATAACTGGTTGAGTACGTTATTTCTTTTCCCTGTTTCACATAATTTAGTAAATGCTTTTAAAATAATAGACCGCAGGAAATACAATGCATGTGTGTCATCTTTGACCATAAACACTAACTCATACTGCAGATTCAAGCCTGCAGCTAAAAAAAAAAAAAAAAAAAAAAAAAAGATGAAGTATCTACAAATGGAAGTATGGAATCTACCTGGAAAACAGAATTTACCACAGAAAAAGGTAAGCAGCATTACCTTTAATAAACAGTTTATATGCAACAATGACTATTTGTGACATTTTGTTTCCTCTTGTTGCATTTGCATTGTTTATTCACACCTTGCAACCAACACTTGTTTGCTATAGGATTTCTTTGGGGAGGAATAGCTTTCTGGCCAATTTGTTTTGACGGCCAGACATAAACTTTATTTCTGACTAGAGAAATAGCAGCTTATGTATGGGTGCTGAGTACCAACTCCTCATTCTGCCTTGAAAAATCGTTACCATATAGACAGCCAGTGAAAGAGGCAGGCAGGAAGGTAGAGCCCTGCAGTAGTTTGCAGCTGACACCAAGCTGGGCAGGAGTGTTGATCTGCTTGAGGGCAGGAAGGCTCTGCAGAGGGATCTGGACGGGCTGGATCGATGGGACGAGGCCAATTGTATGAGGCTGAACAAGGCCAAGTGCCGAGTCCTGCACTTGGGTCACAACAACCCCAGGAAACCCTACAGGCTGGGGGAGGAGCGGCTGGGAAATCTGCCCAGCAGAAAAGGACCTGGGAGTGTTGGTCAACAGGCAGGTGAAGGTGAGCCAGCAGTGTGCCCAGGTGGCCAAGAAGGCCAATAAAAAAAAAAAAAAGTCTAACCAACAGGAATAGGGAAGGGATCATCCCCCTGTACTGGGCACTGGTGAGGCCACACCTCGAGTGCTGTGTTCAGTTTCGTGTCCCTCACTACAAGACAGACCTTGAGGGGCTGGAACGTGTCCAGACAACGAAGCTGGTGAAGGGTCTGGAGCACAAGTCCTGTGAGAAGCGGCTGAGGGAGCTGGGGGTGTTCAGCCTGGAGAAAGGGAGGCTGAGGGGAGACCTTATCACACTCTACAACTACCTGACAGGTGGCTGTAGCAAGGTGGGGTTCAGTCTCTTCTCCCAAGTAACAGGCAATAGGACAAGAGAAAATGGCCTCAAGTTGTGCCAGGGGAGGTTTAGATTGGATAACGGAAAAAATTTCTTCACCAAAAGGGTTGTCAGGCATTGGAACAGGCTGCCCAGGGAAGTGATAAAGTCACCATCACTGGAAGTGTTTAAAAGACACGGCTCTCAGGAATGTGGTTTAGCGGTGGACTTGGCAGTGTTACATTAATGATTGGACTTGATTATTTTAGGTCTTTTCCAACCTAAATGATTCTATAATTCTATAAAGTACCACGATGAATCTCAACAAATGCAGTCAAATGTGTTTTGAGATTACATGAGATGGCAGTGAGGCAGCGACAGGAAATAAAGGAAGAACTCGTGCTTTAGGAAAGCTTTTGCTTGAAAAAGCAATTCAGAGGGTACAGATCAGACTTTTAACCTGGTTCACTCACACGAGACAGTGCAGCTAATTGTTGCTGTTGCTTTCATTCTCTTAATTCTTTGCATTTAAAAGGGATAAAATTGAATAGATGACTGATTAATATAGAAGAGTTCTCTTTGTGCTTTTCACTCATTTGTTAATATGACTTCAAATTAGACTCTGAAAGCTGCATCTACAGCCTCTGTGGTTTTTAAAAACTAGTTGAGAGACACGAGCTGTAGAAAGGGTAGTCTCCATTCTCCCTCAAGAAAGCCAGGAAGGGAGCTGTATGGCGTGCTACTGAATAATTAGAACAAAAAGCCATGCATCAAATGAAACTCCATTTTGGGGAGATGAACTGCTCCCAGTTGTACCTTGTTTAATCAATGGAATTGTTTATCGTTTTCTAACCTGGCTTCTTCCACAGTGGTCACATATTCATACATGTGACCTTTCCTCCTAACTTAGTAGAATATACATACACGTAGACAAACCAAATTTTCCATAAGTACTTAATTAATCTCTAAATTGTGCCAATAACTGCCTGTAGACTATCTCATGCCAATTGAAGTAATAGCATATTGATTTCTGTCTAGCTGATTTGGGATGAACCGTGATGGTGGGTGAATATAACTTGACACACTTCTATGTCGAAAGCCAAAACAAGGTCTGAATTAAATCACATTTCAAAATAGGATTTGAGTGAAGCACCATCTTCACCACCTTGATCTCTGTAACAGGGTGAATTTCATCTTCAGTGCATTAAATTACAGGCAAAAATTTAGCAGAAATTATAGAACTTTTTAAAATTTTAATCTGTTATGTTTCACTTGTTATTCCCACTGTATTCCCAAAGTATATCAATTGTTTGGGTGTTGTGATCTATTAGGACAACTGACTTTATTATTCAGTTTTATTCTTTGGTAATACCTAGTGAAAAAAATTGTTGATTTTATCGGTATATGCTCTTTCAGAAATATTCAAATATTAATCAATAGAGCTACAATGATCTTGTAGGAAAAATAAAGACACAAGTGAAAAGACCACTTCTTACCTCAGTCACAGCTTGAATTGATGCACCGTGCTTCAGAAGAAGTTCCATTACTTTTATTCTGTTCTTCTTGCAGGCAATGTGAAGAGGTGTGAAACCATTCTGTAAATGAGAAAAAACATACTTTTTGAGACTGCATATGTCATTAAAAAGTAGAATTGGGCACGGAATTCACATAAAACATTCCTCTTGTTTTAACAGAATACCTCTCAGATTTTTTTTGGCTTCACTAAATTTTTCACGTAAAAGAGTGAAAAGACTTCTAAAAAGAAAAAGACATATTTCAATATAGCCAGTTTTAATCATGAAAGATATTGCCCACTCCAATAAATTATTTTTAAAAATTCTCAGTTCACCTGAAAGTATTAAGAACTTCATTTTTGCTTAGCATATTCACTGTTAACTGGGTGAGGGGTTTTGTTGGAGTTTTTGGAGAGTTTGGGATTTATTTTTGGCTGGTTTTCTTTTGAGTTTTCAGAAGTGCTGCTAAAAAAGGCACTTTATCTTAAGCTCTGGCATTTAGATCTTCTTCTAAAGTAATCTTACTACTCTTTATTTATTTATTTATTACCTGCCAGTTTACTGTAATTACACTTATTTTGCCTCTTCCTTTAAAAAATAATAATAAAAAAAAGTGTATGCAGCAGAGTAAACATTTAAAACTACTATCTTAGTGTGAGATGACACAACAGAAAACAAGTAAAACAGGAAAATAGGCTGTCCAGAGCATCCACGACTGGTACAATAACATTACTGCAAAGAATGCTGATGCCGCTCTGTATATTCATCAAAAAAGCCTTTGTAGAACAATTCTGAAAACAGCTGACAGAACCAGTCCCTCAGACCTGATCAAAATTAGCTTTTTTACCTGTCACATGTAAAGAATATCATATGCTTTTGTAATATGAGGTCAGTGCAACTGTCTGTTCCAGTTAAGTGTGAGCAGCTCCCAGCTCTCTCCTTAGCAGTGGACAATGTCCAGGGTAAGCTCAGATGTGTTTCAGGGAAGAGAGAGCTCCGGCTCCAGGTACTGTACTCAGGCTCCTTCTACTTAATCATCCTGAGTGGGGGGCAGAACAGAATAAAAGGAAACACTAAAAGATTTAGGAGAAAAGGAAATTTGTGGCTAGGTTACCAGACCAAAGGGAGGCCACTGCCAGCAACTCCGACAAGCTAAACCTGATAATGATTTGATTATTTCAGAGGGTGAAAATAAATATTACAGGCCTACAAGCCTCCCCACTTGCTGTGGGGAGTGAACAAAACCCATATATATAATAATACCTTGACCAAAGACACCTAAAGACAGGTAGATCTGACACAAAAAAAAAAAAACAACAGAGGGGATGAGAGAACGAAATCTATGGAACCTGTGCTGTTTTCACAGAGTCAATCTCACCCAGCTTGTGAGGATTTCAGGAGCTCACATATTTCAGGTATTGAACAAGTTAGTAACATCAGGCTGTGAAACCAACAGTCAACCCAATTAATGTCAGAATGTAAATTTGTTTGGAACAGTTATTGAAGAACGAATCAAAGCGACATTTTAAAAACAACGTATTGCAAGTATAATTTTGAACAAAGCGTATTAATGCATTTAGTTTGTATGCAGTTTAATTGCACTAACAGATTTTGTTGCTGAAGTTGTTTTTAAAGTAGAAAGACATATGATTCCATTGACATAAATATAAAATACCACAAATACATGTTTGTTATGTAACTCATTCCTACTTTATACTGTTTCACACTTTTGAGAGCTAATAAAAATTCTGTTTTAAATGTTGCTGATTATTTTCTTTTTACAAACCTTTAGAAAATGAGAATTCTCTCCATACCAAAAACTACAGCAGTTATGTCTGCAGCTGCTTCTTCTATTCAGAATCATAACAAGCTACCAGGAGGCAAAAGTGCTCTAGTTACACTAGAAATTCATAAATCACTGTTGACTGTAAGCAAAGGTCTACTCTGATTGCATGGTATATTACTAACACTCTGAACCTCAAGTATCAAGTATTGGGCTGTAGCAACACAACATATCCTCACTGTCAACTATCAGCTGGCAGAAAATAACTCTCAAATAAGTCTCACTGCAACTTTGGAAGAATGTTTAGCTGTGAATAGTAACCCGCTGTGTACTCACCAGTGCTTTGGCATTAGGATTAGCTTTCTTGTCCAAGAGAACCTTGGCAACTTTGTAGTGGCCACAGTGGGCAGCAACATGCAGCGCAGTCAGATAGTCATTAGTGACATCATCTACAGGCACGTTGTGCTGAATCAGAAGCTGAACACAGTTTAGATGATCTCCTTGTGTTGCCATGTGCAACGGAGACAAACCGTTCTGCGAACAAAAAGACCCAACACTGATGGGTTAGAGGATGCTCATAGAAATGAAACTCCTCGTGTTTTTCTTAGAGCATTTGTTGTATGAAGAATTTTACAAGCCCAGAGAGCACCCACAACAAACTTAACATGTTCAGTGTAACAATGAGGGTTCCTACTCTGGCAAAAAACACAGAGAATTTGGAGCTTGTTTGCCTAGATCGTAGGCAGCTCTACATTACAAAAACAGTCATACCATACCAGCAATGCCCTAAACATAGCTTATTGCAGCCAGCGTAGCTCAGATAAGTTGCTCAAGTTTGATGAGTTATGTGAAGAACACCACTTTGTGACTTTTAATACTCTAGCTGGGAAATTTGCCGGTTTTAAAAGCTGCATTAAACTCACCACTCTAATGAAGCCTGCATACTCCAGGCATGACAAAGCAGGTCAAAGCATCACTCAGTAATCACTACAACCTTCCCTCATCCCTTCACTAGTGTTTTCCTGAATTTGGATTGTACACACACCTTACACCACATAACACATCTGTGGAGACAATTTTTCCCAGCCAACATTGGTACAACAGTAAAAGTTTCAAGTGCAACTGGGCTAAAAATTCTGAATGAAACCACCATGATGTGAGCTACCAGTGGCAGTGGTAAAGCTCTGTTTCATCAGGGAAATACCTGAGAGACATTCATGTTTAGGAGCAAAACTTGCACCAAGAATCATTTCTTGCATTGCTTACAATAGTTAATCAACAAGTTGCCAACATATATTACATTTCCAGAGTAAAAACACAAGATAATTCTCAGAACTTTAAAGGACTGATGCTATTTCATGACAAAAGATCAAAAAATATGCCCGACTGAAAGAGGTTTTGTTAGCAGAGGTATATGAGCTCCTTAGGTAAATCTCAACCTGCCTTCTTCCATTTGTATTTTTTTTTTAAACTTGGTTCTTCTTATGCCAAAATTAGATTCAAGTGCAGGAGCTATTCTGGTAACACACAATAGTGTATGATCTATAAATGACTGTCAGTACACTATGTTTGCTATCATGAAGGAACTGGCTCTTCCTCACAGATGTAGTGCCCTCATGTGACTGCAGTTAGCAAAAGCAAAGTAGCAATGTAAAACCCGCTGAGATCTCGGGCTTTCTGAAACAGATGAGTTCCTTCTTCTCCCTTCCCATGGCCCTATCATAACAGTAATGACAAACATTCAAAATAAAGGTGGAAATACACAGTGAAATAATTTTAAAAAGTGACATGGAAGAAGGATAGTGAAAGCAAACAGGCTGTCGCTGTCAGAATTTGAAAGCAGTTTACATTAAGTGCTGAGAAGCAGACATTCTTGGACACAGTTACATCTTTCAAGTAAGATTATCTCATGGGTGCCTCACTTGTGATTTATATTGGCTTGGATAAGCCTCTTTCCCATTCCCAAAGGCTACTACGGCAATTATCTGCATGGAAGCTTGATGCTAGCAATGCATTTTAAATGTTTTCACTGTCTTCTAGTGTAGCTAAACAGTAGAATAAAAAAAATAAAATAAAAAAAAAAAAGATTAATTTTCCTCAGTCACCAAGCCCTCCTGATAACAGTTTATAGCTGATGATGCTTTTTAGGAAAATCATGAAACTCTATATACTGTTTTGTTCCATTTTTAGAAGAAAGATCCTTCAGGTGAAAAGTGTCATTCTTCGCAATAACAGCAAATAAGCCACACTCATTAATGGAGTAAAAAAAAATGAGATGATGACATGGGACTCCATTATAGGGAGTATGGATAACTTGTATGGATAGAGGCTGACACTGATGGAAAGGAAGGGCAGAAGCAGGGCAGCCACACATCAATTTGGGACAACTGGCAAGATGCTTGACAGAAATCTGTCATGGATGAGAAAAGTGCAGCAACTAGCCAGACTTTACACAAAAGAGCAAGAGACAAGACTGGATGCTAAAGAAGTTGAAGATGACAAAACATCACTGGAATATTGTCTTTTGCTATCACCTAAACCAAGCTTGCTCATAATTCTGTTGCAGTAGAAGATACTCTGCAATCTTACAGAAGTCAGTTAATATTTCAATGTCTTTGTCTTCCCACTTTTAACACAAAAATATTACATATAACAATGTTCTCCTGTCCCATATCAATGATGTGAGAGACAATCCACCAATGGCCATAAGAAGTGATTTGGTACTTCAGGATGGAGCTACTATATGAACACTGTTGTATTTCTTTTTTAATGAATATTGTCAAGAAAATACTAAAAGGTGAAGTAAAATAAACCCACCCCCCCAAAAAAAAACCCAAACAAAAACCCCACCAAAAAAAAACCCAAACCCAACAAAAAATAGAAGAGGACCACAGAGATGAAATACAGTATCAAAATGCTTGACTGAGCAAATATAAAATAATCAGTGATACATAGCTTATTTTGTAGGATTTTAATCAGGGAAAATACCATTAATTCAGGGGGGCAGGAGAGGAGGGGATGGGAAGAAAAAAAAGAAAAAAAGAAAAAAAGAGCCAAACAAGCCTGGAAAAACAGTAATTAAAAAAAGTAATTTTACTCAGGACTAGAATTCAGTTTCCCTTTTGTTTGTAGAAAGCCCCAGATAACCCATTAGGTCATTGCCTCCCCTGAAAATAAGGTTATTCTAGTGCAAAAAAGCATCAAAGCATCAGCACCACACTAAACAATCTCTATCAGAAAATAGCTATCAAACTACATCTGGTTATTCTTCTGAGTTTTATATAACATGAGAAAACTTTGTGAAGTTCAAATTCTTTCAAAGATGTGCCCTGTTTCCAATAATATATGACTTAATTTGAAGAAAATGGAGCCACTTATTCTTGCAGAGGACAGTACTGTAGTTCAGTGCCAAATGAATGGATTCATTTATATCATTCAGAGGTATTGCTACTTCTTAGCTTTCCTTCTGAAAACAGTCGAATTAACACATCAGAAACTCAGGAAGCTCTGCTCTTTCTTCTGTTCACTTTTTAACACATAACATAGTTTTCCCTCTTTCAGAGAGGAGGCCCCCATTTTGCTGAAGGTGTTTATATAAGCCTCTGCAGGTCAACATCCAAAGTGTATCTTTCAGCCCTGGGCTATTTCAAACTATCCTGTGTTCTCATCTGCCTGATTTTGGCTAGTGATCTCTGGGCCAGGCTGTATAAATCTCCTCAGGAAGAGGAACAAATTCAAAACCCGCAGGCCTTGAAAGGCAGGATAAATTTTGGGGTAACACCTGGCAATACAAAATCCATGCAACAAAGAAATATAGCTCCTTAGGAGAGGTTCTCATTTATGATGGCGGAAACCAAAGCAATGGGGTTTAGCCTTTTTTTTTTTTTTTTTTTTTTTTTTTTTCCTTTAAGTAATTAATTGAGGTACCAGAGAGTATGGAGCCTTACTCCCTGGGGTATGAGCTGTAGGCTCTGAGAGTGGCAGCAGTGTGGGGAAGTGCCCCAAGGGGCTCCTAGACAGCCCCTTGCTGTCTCCCCCTGCTCCTGAAGTTTGCAAGTCAGGGCAGTGGGAGTCCATGGAAGCCCATGAAAACTCCACATGCAGAGGATGGGTGGATCCTGTCTGTCAGATACCCATGACAGCACTTGCCAGTGACTCACTGAGCAGAGGAAAGCTGGTGCCAACCTCCCCAAACAAATGCTAAAAATATTTCAGTAAGGGGAAAAAAAAAAACAAAAAACAAAGAGAGGGAGGAGAAAAGCAGAATATAGAAGGGCACTGAGACAGAATACGACAGGATGACAGAAGAGAAAACACATAATAGAAGGAAACAAGAAATGCTGTTGGAAATATATTGCTTACAGACAGAGAAAAAAAATGTAGTGGAAGGTTATCTTGGGAAAGAACCTCAACAAAATGCACAAACTGAATGTCAGCCCTAAATGGGAAAGTAATGGATTGTAGTGGTGCTACAAAGCAGGCTGCTGCACTGAGATTTAAAATCAGCAATAACAGCACGGCAGAGACCACCACCAGAAGAGTTCTGGCAAGCGCATGCTTTAATGCCAACCCTTGGGTCTAAAGCAATCTGCGCACCCTGGCACAGGTGATCTGAAATTCCCAAGAAGAATTTTGCATGATAAACTATAGAGATACAGAAAGTGGAGAAACTGGTAATCAGGCTAAGTCCTAAGGAAATACAAGCTGTCTCTGCAAAGACATTGCTCTATTTTTATCTCTTATCTCTACTCTAGCCTTAGGGTAATTTGGTGCAAGCTGAAGATATATTGTAATCACCATGTATTTATTCCAGGATAGATACAGAGATTTTCAACTACTGAAATTCTGAAGGATAGTGTTACCATACATGCCTTTTTGGTTGGCACAGAAACCTTTTCTTGTATATCTCAATTTAACACATTTTACATATGCAGACGTGCGCTACATACGGCATTCACTTTGGAGATCTCCCACACAGTTACTTTAAATAGCAATGAAATAGGAAAGTTATTGTCAAACCCTTAAATACGAGACATGCAGAATTACATTAAAAAAAAAAAGGATTATCCCAGCAGAAACCAGTACCAGTTACCTTGGTTTTGGAAAGAATAGGGGCACCACGATCCAGCAGCATTTCTACAACCTGTTCATGGCCACTTCTTGCTCCACAGTGGAGGGGGGTCAACCCATCCTGTGGGACACAAGCATTATAGTCGATTAGTTTCAGACTCAGTAAAATCTTGTGCACTTTTATTAAGACCTATGATATTCTAAGAAACTAATTCCTGCAAGATGCTGCTCTTATGCAACTGAACAGCTGAACCTGTTTATTCAAATGGACAGAGTATGTTTTGGCTCCAATTTTCTAAATATGTAAATAGTCATATGAAATTGGTGCTCATGCAGTGGGCTACTTCCAGACCCTCACTGTACATTCAGTAAAGTGGTAAATGCACATACAAGAAAAAGATGAGATTGCACTTCAGGTACTTTTTGTCTGCATGCCTTAGAGAATACTGTGTCTTTTGTTTGTCAGAATGCATCAAAGTCAATGGATAGTCCTTTTGTCCGAGAGAGAAAAAATAAAAATCTTTCCTACTTAAGACTTTTTTTTTATTACACTGATTTTGACAGGTGTATAGCAGATGAAAAAACATCTTAATCCCAAGTAATATAAGTATGTTGGATTAACTTCTATCTCGTCGGGTAGACTGTACTTGTGTGACTTCCAGCTGAATAACTGGTCTAGAGTCAAGGCATACTGTCAGTACCTCTTTTAGAGATACTGCTTAATAGAGGTATTGCTTAATAATAGTTGTTATCATATTAGAAACAGAATCACAGAATGGTTTGGGTTGGAAGGGACCTTAAAGATCACCTAGTTCCAACCCCCCGCCATGGGCAGGGACACCTTCGGCTAGAACAGGCTGCTCCAGGCCCCATCCACCCTGGCCTTCAACACTTCCAGGGATGGGGCACCTACAACTTCCTTGGGCAGCCTGTTCCAGCATATCACCACCCCCGTCGTGATGAATTTCTTCCTTATGTCTATTCTAAATCTACCTCCTTCCAGTTTAAAGCCATCTCCCCTCGTCCTATCACTACATGCCCTTCTAAAAAGCCCCTCTCCATTTTATATATATATCTACCTATCTCCCCACAAATACATTCCTTAAATAAGATTCTTTTTAACATTAACAGTTATTCCAAACTGATTTGATTATTCTTTGACCTGTTCCCTGTTTACAATGCTCAAGAATCCTGCTGTATGAGTGCTATGATGAAAGATAGCACATACACCTTGAATAACTGTGAGTAAAGCCACATGGAGTTTTTCAAGCTGTATGACATAGTGCTTGTTACAAATGGTAATGTCAGTTTCAAGAAAAATAAGGAAGAAAATCTAATGTATTCAAATTAGCATGAACAAACATTTGTTACAGGCAAAACAAATATGCAGGAGATAGAATATTGTTTCTGTGTTACAGTATTTTCACTAAATATGTCAAAAGAGAACCCTTTATAAGAAATGTTGAAACTGATAACGAAGAAAGGTAAGTGTATTAGTTTTCTAAATACAAGCCATAAAGGAAGGAGCCTTTTTCCAGTGTCTTCCGTCACTCTTAAAAACAAATATGTTGTATTGTCTAAAATACATATGTTGCATCATTTTTATAAAAAGGATTATCTGCAGTTCCTTCTTACACATCCTGTGCTTACTAATTAATGCACATGTACTCCCTCTGTCTCTGTACAGCAGCAAGTACTACTAAGATACGTCCTCAGAAGTATTTTCCATGTGTAATAACAATATTCTTTTGTGGTAATTCCTAAACCATTACACTCCACTAGAACATCAGCTTAAGGCCTGTAAAGTGTAGAGGGCAGCTGGGGAGAGGGAGGTAGTGATTCAGAGAGTCTTACACTCTCGTGCTTCTACTTTCTTGCCCTCTCCTAATAAGCCCATGGAAGAGAGCAGACAGAAATTGTTGTGATTAACTTTTTCTGCTAGTCCCATTTGAAATGTGCATGATTCTCATTGTGCATGTTCTTCCACTTAAAAGTAAGGCATATGTTTTTGATGTAGATGAAGAAAAGATTTTCATTCATTTGACTTAATTTGATCAGGACTCAGGGAGTCATTTGTTCATGTAAAGTGAACACAGTTTGGCCCACTATGTTCTTACTGGCATCTCTGGAGCTGATGCTATTGTCATTTCTGCTTCTTTCTGTTATTTCAGCCCATGTAGTACAGGGAAAGGCATCTTGTTAAAATGATCCTACACAAAATAAAGATCTATTGCTAAAAACGTGTAAGCAAAAACAAAGAGAAAAGATATCAAACCCCACAAATGGTGTGTTTATCAGCCGAGTTGCAAACATTTTGCTGTAGCTTCACAAGTGCTTAATAAGGTAATGCATATTTCCCATACCAGTAGTTTCCACAGGCAAGAGCATATATCAAGTACTGAGCGGAATGCAAACAACTAACATAAAAATATCACCCACACAAAACAACATGTATGGGAAAGAAAATAAAACCAGCAAGGCTAGGTAGAGACTCGTAGGCAGGAGCTGAAGATCATGGACATTAGATTGTTCATTCTTTTTTCTTCTTCTAACTAACATATTCTCCAGGCACATCAAAGAAAGATACACGAGGAGATCAGGCACAAAACTCTAAGTTAGGGAACATTTTCCAGATTTTCCCCCCAACTCATTTCACCAACATACCACAGGTAGGACATATCAAGTGCACAGAGAATGAGACACACTTGATCATCAGTGCTCCCTCACGGTGCCTGGCCCTCCCGGCCTGTGCCTGCGGCTGACAAGGTTCCTGTGGCACAGGAGGTGGCAGACAGTCATGCTCGGCCAGCTAGAGCTCATTCTAGTCCACCTAGCAGTCACTACCACCTGATGCATCACATGGAGTGACACAACATTACAATGCAATGTAGGTGCTTGTTGGGACAGCTGATCTATAGTTATTAAGATGATGTCAGGACTCCTGCTGTAAAAAGCAAATACACTTGAAGACAGCTCATTTAGCTGCACAGATTTTTTTTTTTTTTTTTTTTTTTTTCATTCTGGACACCATCTAGTCACCTGGCTTGGTTCATTGCTATATGGCCCTAAAACCATGTAAAGAAATGTGCAGAGGCAATCTGAAACACAGATCACAGAAAGATTTTGTTTAAAAAAAAGAGAATCTGAGATTAAAAGAGACCACTCTGAACTCAGCAAGACTTCACTGATTTTGTCAGATTTTCTAGTTGCTTATTTACTGTTCACATAGACTATACCATGTGAAGCGTAAAATATATTACATGCATTAGGAAGCAAACTTGCCTTAATACGATAGTCTGCAATGGCTTAGAAAAACCATTAGAAACGATTATGACAATAATCTGCAGATTAAGGACTTTCTAAGTATGCGCTGACATGATAAATCATATCATCTGTATTATCTGTCCCTCCAGAGAGCCTGAGAGCAGCTCCGGCAAAGCCAGGAGTACAATAGGAGGGGTTCTGCTTAGGCACAAGCTTCCCATAAGCATTGCACGCCCAACTCTGGGGCTGCTGCTCTTTCTTTAGCTTTTATTTCAAACACTCACACCTCCCAACTCACCCCCCAAATAAATGAGATCTAAGCATTGTTTCTTGTCCCTGTTGAGACTCGGATACCTGTGCAGCTCCCTGATCTTGTTCTGCTTGGGTCACAACTGGCTTGAGGTTAGCAGATGACTGCGCAGGCAGTTGAGCCCCCCTGCTGCAGTGTGTTTCCCTGCCATCACATGGCTCTAAGGGACCCCTGAGCAGCATGGGCAAGCTCAGACCAGCCTCCCTGTGCTCCCCAGCTACACCTTCCCTGGCAATGCACACCCAGGATTTTCCTTGCCATCCTCTGGGCTGCACCCCAAATTCACGGTAGCCTCAGCACCACAACTCTCACATTAGCGAGCAGCAGCTTCTAACCCAGTCTATAAGTGATAAAATCAAGCACAACACCCAGTAAAAACTTTTCTGTGATGCAAATATTCAGCAAGAGCTTGTCAGACTTTGAGCCAAATCCCAGAGCCTGTCCATGGCCTTGGCAGGTGTGTGACAGGCACTGGGCTCCCCTGAGCCAGAGGTAGCAGCCCTGCTTCCCCAGGGGAGCAATTCCTGCCGCCTCCGGGGTTTACCATCCCCATGGCTGCTTAGTGAGCCTCAGTGCTGTGCTTCAGCCTACCTGGGCTCTGTGTCCCATGGTCCCTCCTGAATTCTCTCCATTGGCACTGCTGCAGTCTGCCCCTTCCGTACAATAGGGCTAACATTACACATGCAAAATGCCCTTAGAGTGCCAAGTCCGTGTTATTCTTGTAGTTATTTTATATCTTAATGCATGTGGCTTTTCTGGAGCAGCTTATGTATGATTTGATGCATCTTAAAAAAGCATATACCACTTTTTCATGCAGATGTGAGTGCTGGTCTGTTATTTAGCTGCAAAATCAGTAGAATGAAGATTACAAACGCGTATTGTTAATCCAGCCTAAAACTTGCTCGCTGCCTGCTTCAGACAGAAATTCACTTTGGCATATACAATATTAGACAGCCAAAGCAAATCAAGCTAATTTAATCAACCTCTCTAATTAAACTTTTTTTTTTTTTTTTTTTTTTTAAAGTCTTTTCTGGAAGACAGAGAAAACTAATCAAGGCAATATTCAGTAAACATGTTACATGAGGCATTAAGAGGTCTTTGCTTAGAATGTTGTTTACAATCCTCCACAATAAAAGCTGCCCTGGATGGATAAAAGCAGCACATAGTTCTTGAGGAATACCCTTAAGAATTCAGTACAAAGTCTCAAGTACCAGCTGTTAAGTATCTCACACAAAAAAAAAAAAAAAAAGACAGAAGATAAACAGCTGGTTGAAATAAACAATGCAACATAAGCATGAACTAAAAGGGGAAAAAGAAAAGAAAAAAAAAGAGATGGCTGAGCCTCAAAATAGTTGTAAGATCATTTTTGGAAATAACCTCATATGCTCACATGTTATCTTAACTCCTAACTACAGTTTGCAGGTGTGCAACAATATTTATGCTGCTCATCAAATTCTAGTTCTAATGAATACAGAGAAATTGGGAGCCCATGGATGACGTTTACAATAATTTAAACAGGATAAGGATGTAGCCCTTCATGTTAACCTTTTGTGCAGTACTTCAGCACTGCAGTTTCCAGGACCATCTGCCAGCAGCAAATGCAAATGCTCATGGAAATGACTAAGGAAAAGAAATCATTACTTCAACTCACTTAATACTCAGGAAAGGCTTTATATGAATTTATCTATAAAATGAGAGTGTTTGTGAAAAATAAAAATAGACATTACATGGAGTATATTTCCAGCACCACATACAGAGAATAATGGATTGCAGGAGCAGATCACAAAACAACAGCTGAATAGCTAAACCTGTCTCACCTAAGAGTCAGAGTAGCAAATCCTGGCCCTGTTAGTGTTTGGTCAACAACACAAAACAGTATTGTCTGCATACTTATTTAAAGAGGAATTACAGATGCCCCCTCCCTGGCAGTGTTCAAGGCCAGGCTGGATGGGGCCTTGAGCAGCCTGGTCTAGCGGGAGGTGTCCCTGCCCATGGCGGGGGGTTGGCACTACATGATCTTTAAGGTCCTTTCCAACCTGAACCATTCTGTGATTCTGTGATACAGATCTGATACAGGAGAAACAAAATACTAGGAATTTCTGCCTCTGAACACAAGAAGTGAACAGTTTTCATGAAGTTTTATTCTTTCATATGGGTACAGAACCTTTGCCATTCACCTTTAAGGAGGTATTTTGTGTTCCTTATCAAGATTTGCATTAAATAATGTCATGGTGTCCAAGACAAAAACTGGTTTTAACCAAACAAAGAAACCTCTGCTCATGTCTTTAAAACCTTCTTAAAAAAAAAAAAAAAGTCTTATATTTACAAATCTCATAAGAGAAGCCTCACTTATTTTCATGTGCAAACCCCATCTGTTCATCAAGTTGTATGTGCACTCAGCACCCACACCTGCCCCTCCCAGAACACCAAAAGGCTGGGCTCTGACTGGGCACCCAGCTGAAAGGCATGATGCAATACATGTATCAGAAAAGACAGCCTTGGCTGCTCTTTGCCTTTCAATACGTTCAGTAGTGGTGACGATGCTGTTGCAAAAAGATATGACTGAAGCTTTTGTCATCCTGTATTTCCGTAAGGCCATTCGGTGTCTGGGACATTAAGAAAAGAATGGTGCTTAAAAAATGAAATGACTGCAAAGTTGACATACCTCAGGTGTTCTGCCTTGGAAAAAACATTGTGTCAGGTAGGAATAATAAAAGAGATCTAGCAGGAACATGTGTTATAACAGCTCACAGCAATTAATTCTTGCTATTGAATATGAGAACTAGGCAGACACTCATGAAACGATGTCCTTTTTCCATCTAGCACCACATTACTCTCAGCCTTCTATTGCTTCTCCTATTGATTTGTAAATCCTTCCTGATCTACTCCAGCAGTGCTCTTCCCTTTTCTTGATCCTTCAGCTGTCTGCTCAGTTCAGCGAGTCTCTTCGGCAGAGGCACACACCACCCGGACCACAGGCTGGTAAGCCCTTGCCAGGATGAGTCAGTGCCGCCAGCAGCACAACTTCCACTTAGTCGCTAACTGCCAGCAAATGATGCCTCTGGTAATGCCAGAGAGTGCAACGATGAGTGATACACGTACGGCACAAGCAAGAGAAGTTATGCAAATCCATTCTGCTTTATGGCCAGCAAACAATGCCTCTGGTAATGCCAGAGTGCAACGATGAGTGATACACGTACGGCACAAGCAAGAGAAGTTATGCAAATCCATTCTGCTTTATGGAGGGGATGGGTGTTTGGGGAAACAGGCAGTTTCTGTGGAAAGCCAGAAAAAACAAACCACCGCTTTGTGAACCACACTCATCCATTGCCTTTTGCCTCACTAGGAAGCTCTGCCAGACTCAGGAGGTGTTAATGCTTCTGCCCTCTTCCTGGATCCTGTTTCCATCCCAGACTGTATTTTTAGTTACATAAATTATCCAAATATCTGTCCCTGGAGGCTGTGATGCAGAAAATGAAGCAGATCACGAATTTTCATAACAAAAAAGAAAAGAACAAGCTGGACTCCAACTATTTAAAGTAGCTGTCCCCAACATTTTGGCTGCAGTGGGCCATATAAACACTTGCAGAGAGGAATCAACTAGTCCCTTGCCACGTCCCTTTCTCCCTGCTCTGACCAAATGTGTATCTGTCATGCCACCAAAATGTGGCCCTCCCCACCACATGGTAGGCCCACGCCCCTCAGCCTGGCAACCCCCATGGAGCTTGTAGGAGGCTGGTATTTTAGTCTAGAAATTATACCCACTGTTCACGTTATCCATGAAAAGTCATCTCTTCCATATTCCCCACAATTAGAAAAAAGCAGAAACATTTTACAAAGAAATCATGAGTGACTTCTAAAGTTAAATAGAAGAACAAATAAAGAAAAACATGTTGACAGAGTGAAGAGATGACAAAATAAATTGACCCAGTTTCTGAATTTGCCACAGAAATAATAAATATGAATGTGCCTCAACAAGCACTGCAAGAAATCTCAAAGACTGCTGAAACACTGGAAAATCAGAAACCTGTGGATACAGTAATAACTGTAGAAAAAAAATATTCCTAGGTTATACCGTTGTTTTGTTTAGAATGATTCTGGTGGAAATTATACAGAATAATTAAAAATGGAAGATGGATAGGTAATAAGCTAATATTTCAAGAAAATGACATTAAGTTAAAGGCACGAGTCCTGAAGGTTACCTCTGATACTCAGGAGCATGTTGCAAAGACTGTCGTGACAACACACAGCACAACTAGTTCTAGGCTTACTTCCAAGCATTTGAACTTTTTTCTTCTCTTTTTGCCACTGTGTAAGTAAATAAACATATCCCTAAACTAATTTGATTGAGTTCTAAGTACAGCAATTAGTTATAACCATATGCATGGAGCTTCTAAGTCGCTTAGTGACTAGAGTTAAGTGTCAACCTGATAGAAACCGTCACTACGCCCGGCACAGTTGCTGACAAACCCAAGCCAGCAGCTAAGCACCCAGGCAGACAGAGGCTGAGCTGCATGAGACTCATCAGCAACATCGTGCTCTGTGACACTGCCCTGTGGATAACGAAAAGCAAACACATGCTGCAGTTCAAAGTTACTCTTTTAGCATTCAAATTCGGAAATATCTGAATTCTCATCTTTTAGTATTTTCCTGTACATTCACCTCTACCCCCAAGTAGCTAGAAGCAGCTCCTAATTAAATGGTGTACAGAGAACATGGAAAATTGTTGGTTCTGAGCTTTGCCGTACATGGTGTTTCACACACTGCTTTAAGAGATGTAAGTTGTTAGCATCCTACTGCAAACATTTTACAAAAAAGAAACGCATTACAGCTATGGTAGTCTGCCAGGAAGATGAATGATTTAAGCTGTACAGCAACTAACAGGTCAGAGGTGAGAATTCCATAGAGTCACTCACAGCGTTCACACTTAAGCTTACCCTTGTTTTGGCATCAATTTTAGCTCCTCGATCAAGTAGGAGTTTGACCATATTTGCATTTCCCCTCTTCGATGCAACGTGTAATGGCGTGATATCATTCTGCGGGAAAAAAAAAAACAACAAAACAAAACAAACATGAAAGTAAATATCCATATATCTTTCTTTCATGAACTGCACGATCAGTTTGCTCACAGAATGAATTATGCCAAATTTGCTAAAGCATAACGCAGTTTTGTTTCCCTGGAAGCATGAAAGCAAAGGGAAGCTGCGTTTATCCACGCTTGTGAATTACTGGCCTGATACTTCAACTTATATATTATGAACACAAACAATCAAATTGTGACTGGAGTTATAAGACAACATGAATGTGCTTCAGTTCTCAGCTTTTATATAAAAGTTCAATTTTTGCAATTTTACTGACTAAACCCTAGCAATTTAATTCAGCTATGGTTGTTTCTGAGCATGTAATGATAAGGATTCATACCTCACAACTCCAATGGCCTTGTAGGAACCATGGAAAATAAATGAAACCATTACATCTGTAGGTCTAATTCAAAAGCCACAAGATGCTAATGCTATTTATTTCTGAACATTATCAACAAACTCCAAAAGCCTCGTAAGAACCTTCGTTTAAGTTACATCACTAATTTAATCCACTGAATTTGTTCCTCTAATCGACATAATACTGCAGTTCAAGTGAGACTGTAACTACGCGTCTCTGCCTCCTCGAGTGGTGGCTGGCAGGCCGGCAGCACGCAGCGACGCTGTTCATCGAGGGCAGTTACATAACCAATGCGTGCGCACACCAACACACTTCTTTAACAAGATGTAGCTAGGACATTTCTTCATGCTCTGATGAATCCTTTATCTTGTGGTGTATGAAGGCCACATCCTGTATATATTTGATCGTATGGAGCCAAGTGAAAATAAAAGGATTTAAATAGAGCATGCAGCTACTGTACAAAGACAAACGGAACTTTAAAGAACATCTTTCTGTGTATTCAGGGGCAGCACAAACAGCTGGCTGCAGAAAAACAGCTTCCCTGTCACCGAGCAGAAAGCGGTAAATTTTAGTGAGCATGTGTCCTATGGCTGACTGAATCAGAAAGGCACCCGTCGCCTTGAATAGCTGGAGAGCAGTGCAAGTGTCTTACCTGGCCAACAGACCGTTTAATAGTGCTTCCTCAAAACTGCGGGTGAGTGGAGTGATAGAAAACCAGCACAGAAAAAAGATGCCCTCTCAGATGTGACAAGCTGACTCACAGCTTAATAATGATGCCGAGTACCTAATCCAGTATGCTACATCTATATTTTCATTTACACAAAATTTCACTATGAAGCTAACTCAGAGCTACTAGAAAGTACAAATTGTTATTATCACAGAGGTAAAATACGTTTTAGCAAGATGAAATGACAGAGCTTCTTTCTCCAATATTAATGATCATTAGAGCATCAAAGTGACTGCTATTCCAGGGTAGCTTCTCATTTCTTGAAAAAACAAGTAAAACAAAAAGTTGTTTAGCACATCAAACAAAAAGTATGCTATGCCTAGTCCTTCTAGGGATGTAAAACTGGGTGATCACTTAACTTGTAATTTGTGAGTTGGTTTTGGGAAAAAAAAAAAAAAAAAAAAAAAAATTCTGTTTGACTGGGAGTTGACACTGGATGTAATAAGGGGTCACTATATTACTGTATCAGCCACAAGGAGAACAGAAAAAGACAGAAGAAAAACTATTATGAGGAGATACTTTCTGCTTTTCCTCTCTTCCCAGGAAGAAAGATGTTACTGAGGTCAGAGGGAGAGAGAGATGAATTCTACTTTCCTAAGAAAAAACAGTAAAGGAAAAATCTTTTATGTCTTCAAGTAAAGGTTACTGCAGGTAATTTAGACTGAAAGAGCACCTTTTTCCACTTGCTGAGGTTGATGGGCAAAGAGGTTAACACAGTCTAATAGATCTTGGTGTCCCATTAATACATCACAGTAATTTAGTACTAATAATCTACTGTATCATACACAGACTGGAAGAAGTGCCTTTTCTAAGCATCAATAAAGAAACAGAGGAGGAGCGGATGGCATTACAAAAGGTAGGACAAATACATATTAGAAGTCTGATTCTCGTTCACCTTGACACTAAGCTAAATCAATCTAGTGCAGCAGAGGGGAGGGTATAACCATGTAAGAATGTGCTCATTGGACCTAATTATTTGCAAGTCCAGTTGTTCAGAGCTCCTGTTGCCTTAAATGAAGGAGAGTCTATTCTAGAGTAGATGCATGACTGCTGGCAGATACACACCTCAACTCCAAAAACTTGACTTCCACTTAGCAGTTAAGGTTTAGGTTACATTGTTTGCTTGTAACAAGGGGGAAAAAAAATGAAAAACATCCACGTTCATGTTCAAAAAGGAGTCCTGTTCAAATGATCTTCATATTTCTGGTTAGTACTGAAACTATGAGGACAGCGTATCTCTCTCTCAGCTTCTGACAGGGGCAAGCACTCTGGCTGGGGATGTTGGGAAATTCTCCAGCACTGAATAAGGAGTGAGCTTACTTCTGCAAGCTGGAGAGCTAGCAACCCATCTTTCCTCCATTTGATAACCTGTCTTTATGAAAAACGTATACATTTAATGTAACACAAAGTTTCAAGACCCTAGAGACACTTAGTTGAAAATAGGCAGCAAGTTCACATTAGGAAGAGATGGATGGTTAAAGGATGTGATCACTTTAGACACAGTTTGTTAGGAAAACCAACTACACATAGCTACCCTGAAATAATGAAGAGAGCCTATATGCTCAGGCAAATATCTGTCTGTATGAATGATCAAATGCAGCTCCCCTCCTTCCTGGGAAAAGAGCACTGCAGCACTCACTCTCTGGGAAGGAGGATGCAGTTTTTGCTGTACTCTTCTAACCTATTCAGACAGTTCATAAAAAGAATTAAGAGACAAAGAAGAAAAAGTGTGTTTAGCCTTTTTCAGCGCTAACAGCTCAGGAAAACACTGTGGAGAAATGAAGGGAGGAGGATAGAGGGGAAAGAGAAAATGGCAAAATTAAATTCTGAATAGAGACATCTGAGCTTTTACTGGTAGCAAACAACATGAAGTAATAATTCTGCCAGCTGAGAGTTCTGACTCCATGCAAATGAAGAGATGCATTATGTGAATGCTTGAATAATTGCACACTGAAGATTAGGGCAAGCAACTTGTCTTGGGTCAAAACTGTGTTGTGCCAAGGGTTAAAGAATTATACCTAGACATATCATACACATGGTTCCTTCCCATCCCTCATCTGACAATCAAGAACGTGAACTGAGAAGTGAATAAACCTCAGACAACATCATCATTAATGTTTCTGATGACAAAATGTAAAGCAAGCAACTCAAAATTGAGTTGTTTGTACTTGTCACAAGAAACTAAAGATAAAAAAAGCTTCACAATATGTGCAGCTTGGTGTAGGTTATTAACACTAAAACTGTGGTATCAGCAAACAATATAGCCACCAAATGTAAGGTTCTGAATTCTTCAGTAAATCAACAGCATCTGCTGTCTTCTCAGTCTATTTTTATCTGTTTGATCTATAAATTTCTCCCTTTGTTCTTAAGATAGAATAGTAAATCAGGAAACTTTTGAAGATGTTTTCCTGCAGTAATAAGGCTGAAATGCCTTCAAAAAGTTGCCATTAAAAGATGTAGTTCAGATCTAGAATGTCAGTTGGAGTGCTTCTTGCCCTCTCTGTTGAAATATCAAATGCTGGATAATGTCTCAGGTAGACCCCTTGACACTGAGATCCAACTTGCTGTTCAACTTGAGAGTTAACAAATTCTACAGGGAATATGAACGATAACTTGTGAGAATAGCAACCTAAAACTATGCAATAAATGCTCACAGGATTATGAGCATAGCCTTTCCTCTCCCCTTTGGTAGAGGGCATGTGACTTGAAGTACTCCAAAACTGCATATAGTTCAAAGTGTGACAGATTAGATGCATGCAATTTTTTTCTACACCTCACAACCTTGTGGATGGCTGGTTTCCCGTTATCCATTGCCTGCTGCTGCCACCACCCTCTCACACAGGGCCTGGACCTTCCTTTGGGGTTTCACAACATCCAGAAATATGATGGGTTAAGAGGCACCTGCTTTTACATTCAGTGGCTTTTGCTTGTGCCTGATAAGAGAAAACACTAAGTCCTTTCAGCTGCAGCTCTATCTACAGCTTCACAAGAAAATGCAAAAAACTTCGAGTGATACGGTGCTGAGCAATAAGCCACCTACCTTTCCCGTCTCAAATGAGATCAGCTGCCCTCTGACACATGATGCTATCCATCACAGTTCACCACAGTAGTCAGAGTTACTCCTTATTAATACAAATTAGCAACACGAATGGTTAGGTAGTCAGAAAAAAATAGGGAAAAACTTAAAATTGCCAGAGTGCAAATGAAGTACATACTATAAGTTTTATTTTAATGCATTTAGAAAATGAAGAATTCCCCCTGGTTTCTGGTATGCTATGCTGTCTTATGGGATTGCTTCTTTCTCCCAGCACAGTCTGAGTTACAAGCATAAGGATGCTAATAACAACAAAAGTAAATGTTTGCACTTACAGTATCATATTTAGCTCTGAAGTGTACCTTTAAAAAAAAGCACACAAAAAAAGGGTAAACCTTTCCTAGCCATGTGCTGCATCGTTTCAAATGCTCACTGACTAGCAGATCATGTAGGGACTGTGAAGACTCATTGCCAGTGTCATGTGGACTAGGTATTTCTCCTTACTACCAATGAGAAAACTTATCTCCACCTCTGAGCTTTCTTCCAAGTCCCTCTGTGGAATGTAGTTTTAGAAATCAGAAAAAAAAAATCACTTATCTTTGATTTTTAAAAAATAATTTTGTTTCTCACCAAAATGTTCAGATTAACTTGGAATTTAGTAAGATAGTCCTCATTTCTCAACTGAGAGCAGACTCTGGAAAGAGCTTAATATTGACAAAGAATGTGTGAATAAAACAGAAGCTGAAAATAGCCAGACTGTTAAAGCAAAAATTGCCTATATAGACTAGAAAATCCCTCCATCATTAGGGGTTCTTAAGGAAAGAGCATGTTGGTTGTCGTATACCAGAATTATCATCAACAATACCGCATGGATATTATCAGTATTACCAGTTTCTGGAAGTATGAAAGTATTGTACTGTGCATGTGAAGATTGTTATATGCAACTATGCAGCTACATCAACACGTTGTATATGAAAACACTCTATATTCTCTCTTTCTGTATTCTTCTGCAATTCAGAATGGGAGCTACAACACAGCAGAACTCCTGCAGAGAAAAGTCTTATATTCTAGTAGCAGTTACTGGGATCCCCGAGACTTGTATGGGACTTTCAGAAATTAAAGATATTATAGGTATAAACACACAATCAGAGGCTTTCCAGGAAACCTTACAACAGCGCATTATTTTTCAGCTTTTTTCTCCTCTATGTAATGTTAATAAGTCTTATATTGTGCTAATTTAGTTCTTGTATGCTTATATACTTATCTTTCTTCAGGCTTCAGATATATAAAATGAATCCTGGAAGAAAAGAAGGAAGAGTATAGCAAGGAGTTGTTATGACAAACTACCACTAGGGAAATAAAAAGATGTTTTTCTCTTATGTTACCGTCACTTACATATTGCCTGCTCTTTTTGATGGGCTAATGGTGTTCTGCTCCTCAGCCTCAGGGTCATCATTAATGCATGTTGTCCTCACACCACCCTCTCAAAATTACCAAATCCTTTCTCAACCTTCTAGCAAGCAAACTTTCTGCAGGCAAAGCCCACTCCCAGTGGAACTGAGATCTCCCCTAGAATAAGGAGTGCTGTGTATCAAGAAGGCTGTTCACAGGGTTGGATGCAGTTTTATGGCACAGCAACTACCTCCTGCTTGCTTTGGCAAGAAAGATATGGCAGAGGTCATCTTCACGTAGGGGATTCCCTTGCTACCTGCATCTGCTGCCTGGCTCAAGTACAGATCAGATGCTGGGGTCACAGGGGGCTCTTGCAGCTGTTGCTCTGGAAGCTGCAGAGAACAATTCCTTTCTTCCTTCCTTTTTAACCACTGTGCTCCTCGGAGACAGGCAGAGCTTCAGAGGCATTTCCTTACCTGGGCTAGACAGATCTTTCCACTGGAAGATAATCTCGGACAGAAGAATGATATCTGAAGACTCTATGAACTCCCAAAAGATAACTTTTTCCTAACTATAATTCCCAGAAAATACAGTTAATTCGAAGCACCTTCCTCACCTCCCTGGTCTGTGTAGCAGCCTTGGAGGAACACTGATTTGCACTTTCTTGTTGCTGAATTAGCACAGGACAGCCTGGACACACATCTCCACCGCAGCTGGCTAGGAACTGCAGCAGACAAAATTGCCTGCCCTCCCTGCACGCTGCTCCTGGGGATGCCCAAGTAGGGCCTGAACGGGAAAGGCCGGGCACCCTGCAGGGGTCTGGTTTATAGCACAAGAGCCTTCTTGCACAGGATACCATAGGTATAATCAGACCACTAAGGAAACTGGTTTCTCCTTCCTTCCAATGTCTGTTACTTGCTTTAGCATGTATCTGGATACACCTTCCAAGTCCTAGATATCGAAGTGCAAGGCAGTCTAGAGCAAATTTGAAGGGAGCAGTAGAGGTAAAGAAGAAGAAATCCCTCTGTGACCTGTCCTTTTTCTCCAGCACTCCACCTACCTTCAGGCTGAAGATGATCTGATTCTGGTAAAGAAAGTCAAGCCCATGGCATGAAGCCCCTGCAACAGCATCCGGCTGCAGAAGCAGCACTTAGGATGGGAGCACAGCAGTTTTCTCTATGCATATGGTAATTGTATGCCAGGAGCAGATGTCCTGAATTGAAAGCCTGGAACAGGAGAGCCCACTTGGTGGATTTCACTTCTCCATACTAATGATTAGGTTGGTAGTTCCAGAAGATGGGAAGTAAAGATCAAAGTTATTAAAACTCTAGGTAACACACCAGATAAAGCTTGATTCAAAGGCACAAGTGGCTGATGAACAGTATTTTTCTTAAAATAACAGCAATTACTTTTTCCTGTTGAAAAACTTATAAAATAGATTGACTTAAAGGTCTTTGGCCTTCCTTCAGTTTGCAACTAGGATTTATCTGCACATCTCCAACATCAGGTGCCATTGCCAGCTACGAGAATGGTGCCTGGAGTTGTTGCAATCCTTCAAAGCCCAGGTAACTGCACTTAGGTGTTAATCTGGCTGAGAAAGGAGACTGACTTCACCCTCAGTTACCCTTTGTTCTCTTCCTCCAGTTCTTTAGCCCATTTGTGATTGCCTCCCAGTTAGGCAAGAGGGAAATATGGTGATGCAATGAAGAGATTTCTTTAGCTTTGACAGGTTTCAGAGAAGTATAACCACACATGTAAAAATGTACTACAGAAAAAGGATGATAAATAGACATAAAATGCCTGTTACTTCTACAATGCATACCCTGCCAGTAATTGCGACAGGTTTACTGCTGAGTTTGAGCTCAAGAAGTCAAGCAATTTGGAATGAGTATTTTTCCTTCATTACAAAATGGCAAACATCCAGCCCAAGGAGATCTTGTTTTACTTGGACTGAGGTTATGAAGGTTCTTGGAGCTGCCTCCCTGTAAATAGGTAGAATCAGGGGCAACACAAGCTGATTTACTGAAATTATCTCCATCCATCCCACAGGGAACTTCCCATGTTGTGCCATCTACTTGCAGCAAGGCTAGAGAAGAAAGCACAGACACAGAAGTGCTAATGCAGTTCAAGAGAAGACCCGTCATGAAATCAGTTGCTGGGTTGGAAGAATGAAAACCAAAAGCAGGTACATTTCCAACCCTCCCAGCCTCTACAGCCAGCAGGTACACAGGCTGGCAGGCACTGTAACACCTGTAAGAGCTCCTGGAACTATGCCTGTTTTTCTTAGATGCAGTGAAAGAAGGGAACAAGGGAGCATATGACAGCTGAGAGGCAAGCAGGTGTATACTGGTGGGGGTGAGGGGAGCAGCTGCTACTGCGTTATCACTGGGGACATCATTTACTTACAGTACAGCAGCACTGTTCACCTCCTGCCCGCGCACCAAGAGCCATCATCAAGCTCATCTCTTTCC